>JAOVYX010016323.1:0-25065 GCA_035668315.1 Drosera spatulata | reverse complement strand
TTTCAGGAGGGGGTTGGGCTACCTGCGAGGAGTTGGCGGTGGCTGAGGCGGCTGGCGGGCTCTGACGGGCCGAAGGGGTGCTGACGGGCCTGGTTGGGCTCCTGTCGGGTCGAAGGGAGGCTGTCGGGCCGGGTTGGGCTCCTGTCGGGCCGAAGGGAGGCTGTCGGGCCAAGCTGGGCTGCACGCTGACGGGCCGGGCCGGCGCTGATGGGCCTGGCGGTGGTTGAGGCGACGGCTGCTGGTGGCTGTGCTGTCGACGACGGTGGCAGCGTCCTGGCGGTGGCTGGCCGGCCAACTGATTTATTATCTTCATTAGAAATTAGACATGTGAAAGTTCAACATATTTTAAAATCAAAATTTATTTCAGAGACTATGATTTCCTCGTCGTCGTCTTGTAAGCCTAACTTCTCCTTTTCTTCTCAAACTCTTCTTCTTTTCTTCTCTTACTTATCTCTTCTCTTGCATGGTAATAAGTGTTTTCGTGTTTGTAAGAAATTTTTAAGGATAAGAGAGGTTGTATTTATAGAAAATTAAATTAATTAAAATAATTTAAGTGAACAATTAGTGGATAATTAATGATTAATTAATTTAATTTATGTGAAGTAGAAATTGACATATAAGAAAAATAAGTGACAAAATTAGATTTATGTCATTTTCGTATAAATAGTATATTTTCATTATTAAGACTGTATTTTTCCGTATTTACGTATTAGAGTTGTATTTCATCCATATTTTATATTTTTTCATTATTATATCGTCAAACGACCTTTATAACCTTATAAAATAAATTTTAACGTACGATAGTTTATTATTCAAGTTAATTACCATGAAACTAAATTTTACGAAATTTTTCGGATTGTTACAACGACGACAACGAGGTCGGTAGACATGGTGGCGTTATGTTGAAGGAGGATCGAGTTCTATATCCGAAGCGGCCGCCGCCGATAACGAGACTACATACTTTCCCAAGCGTCATCATGTCTTCAACAGATTAAAGAACAAAGTCTCCAAATTCGGTGGAGAAACAGCCTGTCTTTAAGAGGTAGTTCAGCAAGAAACTGTGCACATAGACACTGTTTTTGAAAAATTGTTGGTTTTTTAATAATGTTTAAAGCAATACGGGTCGTATTCGGGGTATTGTTCCCGGAGCTTTGGTGGAAACTAAAGTAGTGTTCGTTTTTGGCACAGTGCGTGTTTTTTCCAGTATAATGGAAAACATTGAATGCAAACTGCGCTCATTATATTTGTATATATGAGTATTATTTATTTCGAAAACAATAATGAAAACGAGGGATATATGTGCACTGTTTATTCCGGGTCAAAGTGATGACGACGATGATGGTTGGCGGCGGCGATTAAAATTTAGGATTTTCGGATAGTTTTTTCAATGTGTAATACATTGTAATAAAATATTTCCTTATTTAGATTGAGGACAAATTATATCATAATTTGAATTTATGAACTAATTGATAATAAAAATTTTATACTTTGACTTATTAGTAATTAATAAAATAAAAAACAACTAATAGGTAATTGTCTTTTAACGAAACGTACAATTAAAATATACTCCTTCCATCCTATAATAAATATAATTACATCTTTTATCCCAAATTAAGTGAAACAAGTTGATCATACACGATTATTACGAAATTGGGTTGAATTTGATGTAAATTACACCTTTGCTCTTTGAATGTCTGTGTGGGAGAGAAGTGAGAAAAAAGATATTGGGATGTCATAATGTGACATAAAATAAATAGCAAAGATAATCGGATAAATTTAACTCGAAAAATTTTCTTTTATGATAATGTTTTACTTTTCTTCGGAATGACAAACTAGAAAGTTTTTTTTTTTTTAGAGAATTATCAGTAGGTCACTTTTTTTAGACTTATTTACTAATAGGTCATATAAAAGATTTTTTTTTTACCAATCACTCATCATGTTTGAATTTGACATCTTTTGATTCAGATGATAAAATATTTTATTAATCAATTCCACTGTAATAATTACAATAGCCAAAGTCGATAATATCGTCAGAATCAACAGTACATCCGTAGCCCAAGTCAACAGTAGGTCGTCCCGACAATATGTCCCCTTTCATCAACAGTGCGTCCGACAGTACGTTTCCTTAAGGTCATCTTGTTCCATCGTAATGTTTCAGATTGTCTCGCTCAATCATCACCATTCATCGCCGCATACCAATGCCCTCAACATAATAGTACCACTGCGCTTTGTGTACATCACAAACTGTACGCTCCGTCATGCCATCATCAACATCGTCACTACCTCATTGTTGTGAACAGTACGCACAAGATCCAACAACATCAACCATGTCGCCAGCTATCATCGTCCCCGACATAATAATACATATGCATACTATATACGTCGTAAACAGTGCGCCAAGCCTTGTTATCGTCTACATCTTTTTTAAACCTTTGTTGCACGTACTATTATGAAATAAAAGTAGCCATAAAATCAAACCAAATATTGTAATTCGTAACGTACAGTGCGTTCCGTTCCCGAAACGCCCTCCCTCAATTGATCCCGAATCCGACAGAATCATCTCCGCCAATTGATCCTTGATATCGGCTGAGGCTAGGGAGAGCATGTTGCGTGTGTCCAATGAATATCAAGATGCTGAAAATCACGATCCCGGTGATTTATACCACAACGATTTCGAATCACGGTCACAAGGCGTCGACACAACAGTGATACTCGACGGCCAAGCTTGGAATCAAAGAAGATGGAATAATTGATCGGAGATGATTGGAATGTGAGAAGACGACGGCGACATCGTTGTTATCGGAAATGGTGGTGGTATTTGTTGGGTTTGATTTTTCTAGTGGGTTTGATTTTTTAGATTGCTTGTGAGATTTTGATAGATTGAAACTAGATACAATTGGAGAGAATCAGATTTGGTATGATGCAATTGAAACTAGATTGATAATTGATGAAATAGAGTGATCAAATGGTAAATAAGTTCAAAAAAAATAACTAATTGATAATCAACATTTTCTCTTCTGTTTTTGGATGGGGGGAGTATTTGATTTGGATCGCAAATTTATACATGCTCTGAATTGTTTGGATTTTAATGGGATTAATGAGTTTTATTGTAACAATTGATTGAGAGACAATAGAAGACAATATAGTTGTGAGTTGATGTTTTGTGTGGATAATTTATAAAATAGGAAACGTTACATGTATTTTAGGACATCTAAAATAAAAATAAATTATACTACGAATAAAGTAAAAACAGTCGTACTCCTTCTGTCCAATTTAACACGCAATATTTGTCACACAAGTAATGAAGTTGATCATGTTACGAATGATTCGGAAGATGAGAAGATAATTTTTTTTTATAAGATTATCGTGAAACATCAAAGATAGTTTTAATTAAATACGAGTATAATTCTGGATCAAAATAAAATTTTTGTCATATTGTTTAATATTCTATCTATCTCATAATACATACAACACTTTTTTTGAGCTGTCCTAATTTACTTATAATTTTTTCTCTTCTATCCAATGTTTAATCTAAAAAAAATTCAAACAATCATATTTTGGTACAGTATATTCATTATTTGTTCTCACAACAACTTCACTATCATTAAAAAAAATTTCTTCATCAAATTCTATGAAAATTCAACACACATATAAATTCTCGTATCGGATCAAACGGTTGAAATTATTATGTGTTCGAATCCCACTAGCCTCAAAATCTAGGTTGGTCACGCCCGTTGATTTCGGTCAAAGTTTTGCCCGATACTGATGAGGGGCGCCTTGTCAGCGTCCGGGGGATTAGTCGAGATGCGCGCGAGCTGACCCGGACACCCTCCTAAAAAAAATAGCATATAAAATTACATGATGAATAACGTGTTATTGTTCAACATTATATATTTCATAGGACGAAGAAAATATCAAACAATGTGAATATAATTTAACAATCATTAACATTAAATGATAGATTTATGAAAAATAAAATTTGATGATCGCTCAACAATCGATACCGATCAAAGTCCGTGGGACGAATGAACAGCCGTACTGTAGTATGATCCAAGGTTGTCTTCGAGATGACAGTAAAATAATAGAAGAAAAACATCGAGACACCGAATCCAGAAACTGTGACCTCCCTCTTCTATTTCTCCAATTTGCTCTCACGCCGGAGAACCACATCGCCGCCGCGCCGCCACCGTCGACGCCACCGTATCTCTTCCACCGCCTTCGACTTCGACGCCTCAATGCCGGCAATCATGGCGAGGAGAACCTAACAACATCCGATTTCATCTCCTTCGCTACACATTCCCTCAAGTGAAACTGTGATCGATAGCACATTTGTTGATCTCGGTAACCAATCTCGAAAATTGCATGGCTTTCTACATATTGGAGTTATCCTCTTTCATTTCTCATCAAATGTGATTGATCTCTGTGATGTTTGAGGTTTTTTTTAACGTTTGAGATCGAGATATCGAACATGACTGATCAGATCTGTGAGTGGAAGTTGAGGATTGTATGTAGTTTCACGTGGATAATTGTTTCTGGTTGTGAATGATGAATGTATCAGTTCTCGATGATTTCTAGGCACAGATAGCTTCAGGATTTCGGTCAGATTGTTCGGTTTATGTAATTTGTTTGGTCGAAAGTGTCGTAGATATTGATAGGATTATCAGATCAACATGATAATCAGAATGCTGACTCTATGGTCTAATGATAGGATGAAATCGTACATTCAACCGAAGTTAAATACTGTTCTAAGAGTTTGCTTCTTTCAAATTCTCAATAGAATCTTGATGACAGAACTAGGCAATGGCCTATATCAAGTTGAAATTGACGCCTTGCATTTCCTATTACTGAAAAAAAGAACTTTACGTGATGAGTTATAGTTCTAGTTCTTATTGGCTTATTTGTATGAGCTGAAAATGGATTTAGTAAATGCGTTTTGTGAATTTTTATGTCCTTGCAGAGACCTTACATGAAAAGTGTTTTTTCCCCTCTGTTGCTTTTGTGTAGGTCTGCAGATGGAGTCGAAATCTGATGATCAATCATCCGATCAACAAGATCAAAGCTCGGATGGCCAATCATGTATTACTGGTATTTCAGGACAAGACAATCCGTTGCTGGAGTCAACATCAACACTGCCCACCTCGAGTCTATTGCCTCCGGCAAAGAGCCCGAAGGCTCTAACATTCTTGACAGAAGTCCATGAAAATCCACAAGACCAAAATACTTCAAAATTGAACTTTTCTCGTTTTGCTAGTGAACTTGGATTGCATTTTCTACCTACAGCTCCTGCAGGCAAGGATGCTGAAATCGCTTCAACAGGTGCAGAAGGCAGTGTGTTTGAATCTTTTACTAAAGGCATCGTTGATTCATCGAGAAGTGCTGTGAAGGCTATACAGGTCAAGGCACGCCACATCGTATCACAGAATAAACGGAGGTACCAGGTAGGATCTCACATTCTTACATATAACTACTTCAATTTTCATCGGCAGACTGAGGTTTCAAATACACAATATATGGGTCATAGTCTAACATTTCTTAATCATTTCATGATTCTGTCACCATGGAAGATGATAAACCGGACTTCTCTTTTTCTTTGTTTATCATTCAGGAAGGAGGCTTTGATTTGGATATGACTTATATTACTGAGAACATTATAGCTATGGGCTTCCCGGCTGGCGATTTGAGCTCGGGATTTTTCGGATATGTTGAGGTAGGCATTTCATTACTAGTAAGATATTATTCATGTCCTCAATTCGTGGTCTGATATTAACGGATACTTGTGTGTTTGATGCAGGGGTTTTATCGGAACCACATGGATGAAGTTATTCGGTTCCTAGAGACTTTCCACAAGGTGAAAGCTTCTGTTGTATTTATTCGCTTTGACGGATCAAATGGATTTTGATTGTTAGATCCAATGAGTTGTAACTATGATTACATGACTAGTATAAGCTTGAAATCTTCATTCTCGCTCCATCTTCAAAAACTCTTCTGCTGCCTACAGCTCAAAAAGAATATGCCGTTTCTCTTTGTTTGCTATAATGTGATTTTTTGGTGCCTCATTTTTATTCTTTCACATCCAGTAATGCTTTGCATAACTTTTTTCTAATATTTTCAACTTGTACCCTGTTTGTCCTGTAGGGAAGATACAAAGTGTACAATCTTTGCTCAGAGAGACTGTATGATTCTTCCCTTTTCCAAGGGAAGGTAAGAACTCGTTTGTAGAATGATGTTTTTACAAATATACACAAGCATCGAGGCTAGCGAAGGTATCACCCTTTTGAAGTATCACCCTAGAACACTATTCAAAATAATTTTCCTTCGATTAGGATAAGTGAATTTTGTTTACCCAAGGAGAATCTATTTTCACAGCCATCACCTTTTCACTCTACAAGTTTCCCATTATTTCTGTTGCGAGTTTGTTTTTAGGTAAAATTTTGATTTTTCTATTTCTTACTTACTGTTACCAGACAGCGTCCTTCCCCTTCGAAGATCATAACTGTCCGCCTCTTCAACTTATATCACTATTTTGTCAAAGTAGTTATTCATGGTTGAAAGAGGACATTGAGAATGTAGTGGTTGTACACTGCAAAGCCGGTATGGGCAGGACAGGATTGATGATATCCAGTCTCCTGTTGCATCTGAAGGTGAGATCATGGCCTGTATGTTATCAATCTATATACATGCAATTCTTTACTTATGAACTGAATGATTCCTGGTATCATGTTCCAGTTTTGTCGGACTGCTGAGGAGGCGATGGACTACTTCAATCAGAAGAGATGCACAGATGGAAAGGGCCTGGTCCTTCCAAGTCAGATTGTTAGTCCATTAGTCCTTTAAATTCATGTCAGGTGACTACTTTCTCTCGACTCGTGACAGCAATTAATTTCTTGTCATAACCATGTAGAGGTATGTCAAGTATTTCGAGCGGATCCTAAAGGATTATAATGGTGAAAATCAGCCAGGTCGCAGGTATGCCTTTTATGCCTGTACTGATGGAGGTTATGTTGTTGAAGAGCCGCACTAATTTTTGTGCCAGATCAGGTGCATGCTTAGGGGATTTCGGCTTCAGGGATGCCCGTATTGGATTAGGCCATCCATTACCATCTCTGATCATAATGGTATGGGGAAGTCCCCATGGGATTTTAAGCTTCAGCTGCATGGTGTCCATGTATAACATGGACCTTTCAATTTTCAGGTGTTCTTTTCTCCACGAAAAAGCACCCGAAAACCAAGGATCTGATGGTAAGCTCACCTTCTGCCCTGATGCTGTTTGAAACCCGTGTTATTTTCAGCTGCTGAGTTTTTCTATATGCTACAAGTAAGACAGTCCTCATACAAGTGCTCCTGCTACTAAGCATGAGGTTACATCATTGTTGCAGCCGGAAGACTTCTGGATTAGTTCTAGCAAGAAAGGGATTGTGATTTTTGCTTTGCCGGGCGAGCCTGGTCTAGCAGAATTGGCTGGGGACTTCAGAATTTATTTTCATGATCGCCATGGAGACTTCTATTGGTATGCTTAAGTTCAAACTCTGGTCAATTTGAAATCGTTCGAATACAATTTTCTTTCAGTCCGATGCCATAATGTCTGAACTCTGACATTATCTGTTGACCCTACTTTTCAGTTGGTTAAATACCACAATGATCGAGAACAGGATGGTTTTGAGTAGCGATGATGATCTTGATGGGTTTGATAAGGTAATACATACAGCATGCATACGTAAACATAAATTTATTCTTTGTACTGGATGCAAATAAAACATTTACTTCTTCTTCCTTTTGCCATCTAGTATTAAACCTGAAGCGGGCATCTATTGCTATTTAGACGTTAATTTTTGAGAACCTGATGTAAGCTACTATTTTAAAGCCTTGTGACTGTCTTGACTTGTTGCATTGCAGAGGAAGCTGCCTTCCCCAAGATTCCAGTTAGAGATCGTGATGGCGGATTATGATGCTTCAATCCATCAAAGACCAAGAAATGATCCGTCATCTGGGAAATCTGATGGAGGCGCAAATCCAAATGCAACCGGAGGCAATTCCGTCACCGTTGCCAATCAAAAGAGAGGAACTAAAAAGGAAGATAATGACGATGTGTTCTCAGATAGCGATGGAGAAGGTGGAACTTCAACGGTTAAACCGGGTCAGAATTCTCCTGCATCTGATCATACAACAAATCATCATGTAGCAGACATGACACGTAAGGCGGCACGGTTGTCAAAGGGAAGCAATGAACCGAGCCAAGCGACGACCAACAGCTTGGCTCATGAGACAATCAATGGATCTGGGACCATGGATTTCAAGGCGATTGCTGCTGATGCATCGGTTTTCAGCTTTGGTGATGAAGATGAGTACGAGAGCGAATGAGACGGTGATAACCTGCCATTTACAAATATTTTGGCACCAAGAATTATATACTGCCTTCCTTCTCTACATTTCCAGATGTGCTAATTTTATTAATCCACAGCATACCAGCATGAGCTCATGTGTATTAAGCTTAACGTGTTGGTGCTCAACATGAATCATAATTCACATTCGGGTGTTGATACTCTGGGAATAAACACTTTGTATACCTTCACTCTTTTTATTGAACTTGGTTACAAGGGCCGCTGATATCATAACTCAAAATCTTCTCAACTGCCATCAAGCAGAAATCGATCGCCTAGATAACATAGGCATGAAGCTCCTATAAAATAGTGGTATCTTTCAGTCCGGTGGTAAGAAGAGATGTCTTGCTACATCTGCTTGTCCAAGGCCATTGTCGTTCACACGAACAAACAAGTTTTTTTTTGAATGACCGCACGAAGAAACAAGTTGAAATCAACTATGACCTTGAATTCGCAAATAAGGTTTCATAGAGCCGGACACAATGCATGCAACATTGAATCAAATAGTAGGCAGGCGAAGCACTTAAGCCGAATCATAGGGGTAAAAGTAAAAACAAGGCTTTGAAGTTTGAAGCAGCATCAACACAAAGAGCTTAATGCTTTACCAAGAATCACACAGTTACAAACTATAACAATATCTTCCATTTTCCATTAGATGTAAGATACTGTCGATGAGCCTCTGCGCCGATGAGGCAGGTCAGGACTCCGAAGCCCGAAAACTAAATAGAACAAAGAAACAATGACGAAGAAGTTAACATTTTCTTTCGGTAGTTGGTCGAAACATTCATTGATTACAACTGGAATTGCCATTTCCAGATGACCATCTTCTCAAAGCACAAGCTACTATACTCCTACCCGTCGAGAACCCTAGCTTGCCCTTCAAGTACGACAACCTAGCATTGCTCCTCGCCGCAAGATGACCATCAAACATTTGATAGTTCTCAGCTCCCGATGGCTCTGAACCATCCTCAAGGGCACGCCCACCATCACTGGCACTAGCGTGATCTACGGCTTCAACCTCATCCATATCCAAATTAACAACCAACGACTCTCTCCTCGCCCGGAACCACTCCAATATCTCATGAGTAACCTCCCTACACTTGTTTACCTTAATCTTCACAAGATTAGGACAACCAGAGGCAAGCGCTTCCAGCCCATCATCCGAAATGGGGCAGCACTTGATACAGAACTTCTTCAACGCCACACACTTAGACGCAATGCACGATATCTCAGCATCACGGATGGTCTCACTACTACACAACGCCAGCCGCTCCAAGTTCCTACAACTAGACGCGATCACCTCCAAACTCGACGCAGTAGGATTCAACCCGATCAAGACCAACTCCTGCAAGTTCCCACAGTTCTTCCCCAACGCAGCTAAACCCTCGTCCCCAATCCTATTCGTCCTCCACCCATCGATATGAACCTTCCTCAATGACCTGCACCTCTCCGCAATCGACACAATCCCAACATTCGTGCAATCGGGCGTCTTCACAACATGAAGAATCTCCAAATCATGACAACTCGAGATCGCAGATAACCCAGCGTCGCTCACTTGTAACCTCTCGAGATGAATCTCGACCAACCCGACATTCGAATCAGCCATCCTCTCCAACACACTATCCCAATCCCCCATACACTTGATCAACTTCAAAACCCTCAAATTCTTCGCCTCAACAATCAAATCCCCAAACACCTGCCCATTATACAATTCCTTCAAGCAAACACTCCTCAACCCTTTCGCCTTTCCAATCCTCACCGGCTCGATCACAACATCAACAACCCTTCCCCCATCATGATTATTCAATCCGCGAAGCCGCTTCACCGACAACTCTTCGATCAAACCACAATACTCGAGCAATGAATTCAATCCTTTGGTACCAAAATCACAAGACCCACAAGAAAACTTTTTTAAACTCACACAATTCCTCGCAAAACCCTCAATCCCCAAATCAGTCACCTGTCTACAACCCCTCAATTTGACTCTAGTCAGATTCCTACAATGCAAAGACACCATCATCATCCCATCATCACATATGCTCGCTGATCTCCGATCACATCTGAGAGCGAGTTTCGTCACAGAATCGAATCTCGTAAACAGATTGCTCACATGTACGATGAGATCTGCTCGCGCGTTGAGGGAGAGTTTGTGGCGGCTCTGACCCTCCACGGCGAGCCATCGGCGGCAAACGAGCGAGCATGATTTGCGCTCGCCGGAGCTGAGGGTTGAGAATATGTGGGCGAGACATTCGTCGGGGAGATTGGCGGTGCGGTCATCGCCGGAATCTGGCCGGAAATGGATCGGAGGAGTCTCCGCCGTTGGATGGGGTTTGGGGCGGCGAGATCGGACGGTGGAGGATGGAAGGAGTTGGGCTGGGCCGCGTTGGTGGTGGGCCGAGAAAGATTGGCCCATTAAAAATTGGAGGCGGCGCCGGCGGAAATGACGAGAAAATGGGTTGTGTGATTTGAATTTTATTGGGTGATTTGTGTTTGTGTGTAGTGAAATTATGAGGTGTGATTTTGTTGTTCTGGTTGTTGTCGTTGTTGAATTGCTTTTTGCTTTTGTTTCCTTTTATGGGGTTGTATGATTTGGTCAAATTCAGATAATGAGACATGTGACTGTTTCGTGTTCAAAGTATCAAAAGTGGTGTGGTGTGTGCGTGTTGATTTTGAGTGGAGAATTAGACCCTCCATGCCATCAAAACATAAAGAATTGTAACGATTGGATTCAAATCGAAGTTGGATTTGTCTGTTACATTTTTGTAAATGGTGTGATGTGGTTTCATAACATTTGGTGCATTGTTTGTTATCGTGTGAAATGACTTTTTTGAGTATGCGGAAATGTTTTGAATTGATATTTGAGATAGTGATATGGACAATTCATTGTCTAAAAATATTATCCACTGACTGTGTATAAATTTACAATTGGTTTTATCTCTTTTTTTTCTTTTTTTTATTGAAGGTTTTGTCTCGTTAAAGCTAAGATTACTTGTATGACAGATACACAATATTCTTCTACTTCTTAAATTTGACTTTTAAAGTATTTGTAATTCCTTATGTGGATCAGACCAAATTAAATAAACGAATTGGTTACTCATTCAAAGATGAAATATTCCATACACTAATAATCTATGTAGTTATGAAAAACCCAGGATTACGAAGAGTAACACAAAACAGAAATCTATATTTGTCAAAAGATTTAAACAATCAAGGATTTCTGATAACAGGTCTTGCACGCAAGGTTTTGGACAATCAAAACATTTCCGCATACTCAAAAAAGTCATTTCACACGATAACAATCTCCTATTGTTTTGGACAAGCGTAAAATGGAGCCAACTCTTCTGGGTCGTAGTTTGGGATCGTACAATTGTTTGCACCAATGATCCAGGAGTATGACAATTGTTTTCTCGTTTTCAACTTTCCATAGTACTGTTTATTTTGTTAAGAATTGTGTATATCAAAAACAATCACAAAATTATATCTAAATGATGATTATGATAACGAAGGATCGTTTGATAATGATAAAAAAGAAAAAGAAAAAAACAATAACTTAGATTATGTGTGGAATACTAGATGGGATTATGAAGTTGGGGGTTTATGTCTTTCACCCTATATTTATAAATTTTACATGATACGAACATAACCATATCTTTGGGTAGAAAGATAATCAGTGGAATAACTTTACAATAATAATTATAAGATAAATATACTCATTATTTTTGTGTTCCTAAAAACGATTAATTAACCGATAAATAATTATTTTATCTAATAATTTGATTGGTGATTCAACATTCATCAAATGTATCAACAAATAACGAAAGCCATCAGGCTTAAAAAAAAAAAGACAATTAGGGAGAAGTGCTATAAAAAGAATTTTATTACCCATTGTTGTAATCGTATTTTATTAATTATCAATCAATCACTAAAAATTTAAAACTTCAATATTACCATTTCGTCTAAAAGAAAAGATGAATATTTCATCAATTAATTATATCAATAACAATTCTTAAAAGGAAATAAATATATAATAATATCTAAATCCTAACCCTAATTTTTGCACCTAATGTTGGGTAGCCACCGTCATCACCGTCGCAGCCATCACCTAAGGACGAAAACAATATCCCTCCTGATCAAAAAAGTGCATCCAAAAAAACTATAATTTCCTCATCGAAACAAACATTACACATGTACAATACATATCGTTACAAACAATACGCACAAAATTCAATCACAACATTCGTGCCCATGTGGATGACTCCGTGCGCATGTACGATGGTTGCAGTGCATCTTTCCCGACCCTCCTTGTCATTTCTCCGACCCCACTGAAGGCGATAACAAATCAGCAAAGCAATTCACTATGCTTGCTCTTTGCCAACTTGTCCTCCTTTGACTTCTCAGTTTTCATACAGATTTGCAAAACATACAAATTCAGTACTTGCAAAACAAGGAAAATCAAACTTAACAAACCAACTTCTAATGGATCAAGCAAAACAAAATCAATCATTATACCTTTTTATCAGAAATCTCATTATGTCTCACTCCATCTTCTTTATCACAACAATGGTATTTGGGATAATGGAGAAGGACACAACGATGATAAGGCGACGACAGTGACAATGGTAAGGCAACGATTGTAATGCTCTTTGGGAATGGGTCAGAAAATTCTGATTGATTTGATTTGGGTATTGATTTGATTTGGTAGGTGCTCTTATTTAATCTAACGCCAAGTGTAGAAAGAAAGAATAGAATTTGATAAATTGGGATTTGATTGAGACGTAAGGAAGAAAGAAACGATTTGATTAAGGTACGAATTTAGAAAATTGTATTTGTTTGAAAAACAAATCAGTTCAAAAATGATTCTTTTTTCAAAAAATTAACCAATTCATAAAAAAAAAGATAGGTTCCATTCATCCGTAATTTGAGAGAAAAAAGCACATATCTAGGCAATTTAAAAAAAAAAAAAAAAACAAAAACACGATCCACACTACACAATCTTTACCTGACTAGGATTGCCTGCAGTTCCAGGTCGGTGCAGTCCCATGTTGTTTTAACTAAGTCCGAAACAGTGTATTTACAAATCAGGGGGCCAAATAAATATAAAGAAAGGGGCGACGAAGGAGCCTTCATATCTGTTAACTCAACTCCGAATCGTCATTCTACAAGTTAAGCTCGGTAAATTCGAAAAACTAGGTGGACTTCATTTTCAAAGATGCAGATTGCACTATGAATTTTTTTGAAAAAAAATAAAAATTTCATTCTTGATTTTGTGTGGTTGGATTTTCATATTGTCCAAAATCCAACGCATTGGTACTCTGTATCGCCACATTGATCAAAGAGAAAAAGAATACAAACTAATACTCTTTTCTTTCATTCAAATTATATTTTTTTTTGGAGATATCCCCACTCAAATTATAATGTTTTGGTATTTAATAATATTATAATTTTATATTATATCAATTCATTCATAATTATTTCTATTTCTTATTTTCCTCATTCCTTTATCCCATATGTTTATAGGGACAAAGTTATCATTTTTTATTAATTTAACACACATATAAATTATCATATTGAATCAAACCATCGTAATTATGAAACAAAGCACGTTCTAAAATACAAGTTTAACTCTAGAAGCCTTGTAGACTTGTCAAAATGGATCAAACATTCATTTGAAAGAGACCAGTGAGAAAGATCACAAACCACAGTTTTTTTTTCCAAAATGGGGTTAAAAGGAAAAAAAAATTTGCCAAAATAAGATAGAAGGAAACTAAATTTTCAATTTAGGACATTTCTCGAAATCAAATACGCATTGCTATTTTTAAAGACGCTGGCCGCATTTAGAAAGACGCAGCGCGCCTCTTGCTACCTATGAAAATCAACTAGCAGTTATTTTCAGTCCCAATTCAGTCAATGGGGATCCATTTACAGACCGAAATTCGATCAGCCTCTTCAACGCTCAAAGGTTCAATTTTTCATAGAATTCACAATCCCTAATTTGCAGAAGTTCTTTTCATATCAACCGAAGAACTCAGAACTAGCAAGCGAAAAGGGTCGCTGGTGGGTTTGGCTTGTATTGGGGTTTTGATCTGTGTGGTGAAAACGGTCGATGAATCTGCGGTCGCTGGTGAGTTTTTGTGATCTTGTTCTTGAACTTGAATGAGAAACACCATGATTGTGGTGATGATGTGTGGGGTTTACAGAGGCGAATGTTTGTTGTTGCGGTGGTGAGTTGTGGGGGCCTGAGATCCATTTGCAATCATTTGCAATCCAGCAATATTTCTCCAATTTTTAACAATATTTAGGATCAAAAAGTGAAAGTATGCATTTTTCACGGTCATCATAAGGCGTCGTGAGCCATTCTATGAAGGCGTCCTGCGCCTCTGTTGATGTCAAAGATGTCCTGTGTCTCTTTTTTCTGAACACATGAGAAGTATTTTCTCTTTACGCAATGGGAAAATATCTTTATATATATATATATATATATATATATATATAAAGGTTACATTTGGATTGTTTTCTTTAAAAAAAAAATGTCCTGAAACAAAATCCCACAAGCCACAACTACTCAAAATGCAAATGTCATGGCTCTCATAACTTTGCACAGTAACACAAAGCACAAACTCAGGGGAAAAACAAAGCATTCATAAATGATCTACTTGGGTGAGTATATTATTCACTTCTCGTTTTTTTTTTTAATGTCCAAAATCTCTTGGTTGTTTACTGACTCCATCTCTTGATTGATTACGTGAAATATAATTCATGATTGAATATGTTGAGTTTTATTTTATTAATGCTAAGAAAAAGGGTTTTCTTTGTTAGTAAATTGGATCTAATAGATTTACTTGATTCTAATTATTGAAAAATATTCAAATATCTAAATATCATTCAGCTTTTTTGTTGGGATATCTCTCAATTCTCAATTCATCAATAAAAGCTTGATCTATATATTGCTCTATTTTCTCAAAGAATCAAGCTATCTTACAATATGATAGTATCGCATAAAAATAAATTCTATTATAGGAATAAAGGGGAGCTAGAACTATAGTCATATCAATAGGAGGGATACGACTCACGGAGAAAAATGATTATGTTCCTAAAATTTTGTGTCAGCATTTTCACAATAAAATGTTGGTTTAATTGCAACATTTGTTTCGTGGAATAACTAGTGTTAAAAATTAATACTCCATATATTTATAGAATCACATCAATGGAATGACACGACCTCGAAAGATGAAAAACTTCTTAAGATTTTGTTTTGTGTCGCAATTGAAATAGATGTTAGTCCGAATTGAAATGAGATTCATCCATATTCCATTCAGAAGCTTTTTCCAATCATGGGTTACGCTAAGCTTGTTCTTCACCCAGAAGCAACGTTTGGTGAATTATTTGCTGTTGTATGAAAATTGAAATGACTAGATTTTCCACCCAATAAAAACAAACAAACAAACAATAAACTCGGTAATATTTTTAATTGATATTTGAAATGGATTGGGATCATCGGCAGCACTGGTGCATTTGATGATCAGAGTCATCGGATTTTCGATCCAACAATTCAGATTTGTTTGATAGTTTAATGGTTGTTTTTATTGTTTCATTGGATTTTTTATGAGCATAAAGTTTTATGAGATTATTTTTATTAATTTTTTTTAGATTTTATTTTTTTAGAATTATATTTTCTTAATAAGATTTAAAAAAATTTCCCACAATTTTAAATGCAAAAAATTAAAAATAAAAACACACACAAACAGCGCTGGTGCTGAGGGCTGTCAACAAACGAGGATCCAGCTCCTATTTGAGATACGTCAGGTGAACAATTTATTGTCTGAGATAGGTCATATGAGCAGTTCATTGTCTAAAAACACTATCCATTGCCTTTTGGGAAGAAAAAAAAAATGTCACAATCGGTTTCGTTTTGAAAACGCGAGTAGTATAACAACTGACACAATATTTACTTCTTAAATTAGAGCTTAAAAGTTATAAGCTTTTAGGGATGGTGTCTCATTGACATATATACACACAATGTGTCACCATATATTCTGTTTTTCTCATTGGATAAATTCTTATGTTGTTCTTCATTCTATTAAAGGATGCTTCTAAATACAGACCCCTAATATGCTGAATAAAGACCTACATACAAGCCTATGTGTGTAGGCTCAATATTATTAATCAATTCATTGTAATGGTCTAATCATATGTTTTACTATCCACCGAGAAAAAAAATTCATAAAATAGGAAAAGCCAACACTGCACAAGTTCGAAAGTCATTTAGAATTTCTATTAATTATTTATCGCATCTACCCAAGAAAAGGGTCTGTCTTCAGTGGATCAAAGGTCTTCATTTAGAATTTGCCTCTGTTATGATCCACCGCTAGCGTAGATCGAGAAAGATTAATTAGTTAATAAATATAAATCGTTAGTCTGAAAAATAAATAATTTGATTAAAATAAAAATTTTATATATTTTCTCAAAATAAAATAAAAAAAAGATAATCATTATATTTGTTATAAAGATTAATAGATTCATCTGAGAAAAAACTCACACATTTAAAAAAAAAAAAAGATGTAAATATTACATAAGCTATTTTCAATCAAAGGACGAATAAGATTTGTTTTTAATCGATCGATGCATAATTATTGGATAATTAATATCTCCAAATCTATAATAACTATGTATCATTTCCCGTTAAATAGAGTCATTTCCCGTATCAATAATCTGTAGTCATGAAAACAACCTACCCACCCCGGCGGAAAAAAATGCACTTTTGGAATTTATAATCTAAAATCTTGATACAAATCAAATCTCTCCCATATGATAATCAAATCAAACACCGCACACAAAAAAAAAGGAAATAAGACAATTTGAATGATTGCTTCACTGTTCACGATCAAAATGAAATCTTTCATTTCATTAATCGTCATCAAATTCATCCATGACAAAATCTATCAATTTTAAAAGGATAAGATATATATAATTTTTTCAAACAAGCAAAATTGCTTTTCAATAAGCACAGGAAAACAAAAACCGCAAATTTGATACGAGCTCTTTTACTCAGCTGTATACTTTTAAGAATCCAGAACAGTGAAGATACTGATACCTGAGTCTCTGCCACACAAGTGCCCCTTTAATCTTCCCATGTCTCCATCCCTCTGCCCTCTCATGAATCTCTATTGAGTTCAACAGGTGAAATTTATTTTATTTAAAATCTTAAATGGTGTCATTTGGTGTCTCTGTTTATATCTCTAGCACATTGACATGCTCCAGCTCTTGGCATAGCCACAAAGCATATATACAAAATGAATTTTGAAGATTGCATAGATTCAAACTTGTGAAAAAGAGAATGCATTATATCTACACTACAGCAAAGATGAAGAATTTACGTCTAGCATGCTCATTGGGAAAAACCGATACAGTTACTTTCTATGTGCATGAATAAATATCATAACATATGGACATACCTCATCAATTTCATGCTAACTTCTTATGCAACGCAGCCAACATACTATAGTTCAGAAAAACCATTGCATCCATCTGCATATATAAGAGTAAGTCCAATCATGAGCTATATTTAGTGCTACATTTATATTTCGAACCAAATCATAAAAATAAGGCTCAACCATTAGCTAAAATTGATGACAAAATAGAACTGAATAATAATTAATTATATATTTGACACAAAGGATGACCACACTTATGCTTACTACATCATAACTAATGACTATTTATTACTTTCTAGCATTAAAAAAATTCATCAAGATTATAAAACTATCAACTTTATTTCCAAAAAATAAAAATAAAAACATCAACTTTTGTTAGTAATTGGATACAAATATACTTGAAAGGATTAATTGAACAAGGAGATACAAATATGAGTGAAGAAACAGCTGGGCATAAATTTTAGAAGTTTATGACGTGTTGAAAACTTAAGGAGATATATCATACAAAGTTATATTGATACTTGAATTATATTTGATAAATCAATGAAGATAAGAATCATGTAGAATTTTTTTTTAAAGAAAATGGAACCATTTGGACGTACACTACAAAAAAAAAAAAAAAAAAAGCTTTTAATGACTAAGATTTTTAGTCACAAAATAGGATTTTTAAGTTGCTAAAATGTTTTTCGCGACTAAAAACCTTAGTCGTTAAAAACTTCCTCGATAGTCAAATTTAGCGATTAAACAAAAAAATTAGTCGTTAAATTGACGACTAAGGTAATTAATTTTAATCGTTAATTTAGCGACTAAAAAAAGATCTTAGTCTTTATTTATTTGTGATTAATATTTTAAATTTAATAGTAAAATTAGCGACTAAACTTATCTTAATCACCACTTTAAAAAAAAGAAAAATAATAATAAAACAAATCGAATGATGACATGACGAACATGTGGCACTTAAATCTAAATGTCACACACGATGGCATAGGTGGCATCCGCGTGGCACCATAATTCCCAGGCTTGTTGGAATATGGATTCCAACCCTTGATCAAGTGTCCACATGTTCATGAACTAATAAATATGACAAATGAAACTCCTTCTTGTAAATATATTATATGAACTTTTTAATTTGACGACTAATCAATAAAAATAATCTTTACGACTAATATACCAAAGTAGTCGTCAATATTGCGACTAAAGTCATAATTTAGTCGTTATATTTGCAACAAAAAATATATTGATCGCAAAATTACAAAACTAATTTTTATTGTTTTTTAAGAAAATTAACTTTACAAGTTGTATTGATTTTGGTCGCAAAATTCATGGCTAAAATGATTTTTTAGTAGCTAAAATGGCTACTAAATATTGTTTGATCGTAAAAATAACTACTAAAAATATTTTAGTCGCTAATTTTACGATTAAGTTTTTTTTAGTAGTTGATTTTGCAATTAATTTTCTTTTTAGTCGTTAATTTAGCTACTAACCTTGATTTTAGTCATAAAATTCACGATTAAACTCTTATAGTCGCAAATATTACGACTAAACTATGTGGTCGCAAAGTTTACGATTTAAATATAATTATAATCGTAAATTTTACGACTAAAAATACAATTTAGTCATAAATTCACTTGTTTTTTGTAGTGGTAAAATAAAACAAAACGCTGGAGTAATACGTTTATATTTGATATCAAAAACATTTTTTTGATACTAAATTATAACAATAGATGTACCCATTTTAGTACAAGGCTGGACTTGATCTAATATATATGATCATCCAAATGAGCGACCATGCTCAAGTCAAGTGGATTATTAAGATGATAACCGGAGAGGTAAAAAGTATTAATGGTTAACTTACAGTCTAAAAAAGGCAGAAGCTTGTTCTATTTATGGTCATTGACCAACATTGAAGGACATGGTACCATACAAATAAAAAAGGAGCAAATTATGATTCAGAAGATTATGGGGCCATGGTGGGTTTATACTTTCCAGAAGTTTGTCTAATTCTGCATATGTTTCAGAAAGAAAATTGAATTCTCTCCATCACTTTTAACACTTACATTTTGCATGCAACTTTCGTGCTCTCATTCAATGCAACTCTCCCTTTTTAATTGCGATATCTTTTGACAGGAACAGCTGAATGTTTCAATCTTGAAGATTTACTGTCGAATTAGATTGGATTCAATGTGTCTAGTTATCTACAGAGCTTATGACTAGGTCAGGTATCCAAGGGAGAATTGAAATAATAGAGCGATTTGGATGTCAAGTTATCACATGAACTTGTTATAGATCGAAAATTTTTCATGACATCGGCTTATCTAAGTTGAAAGTTTTACTTGCTCGCCTTGCGATTTCAGCAGAATGAATCTACATATATTTGATCTATAGTTAGTGGACGATCGGTATCCTCGACAACCACCGCCATCTTTCAAAGGATGCGACATTGTAACCATGGTATCCTCGACGACCACCGCTATCTCTCAAAGGATGCGACACTGTAACCAACGTAAGATGGTTCTTTCAAACACTCCAAACATACCACACCAATAAACACTCCAAACATACATCATTTACCAGATTAGGCTTACTAGGCTCAACTATCACACTGACAAATATGGTTAAAGACATAGGAAAAAGGGAGAGAATGGTATTGAGAATATAAAATGACCAAACTATCAAGGTTTTCATATAAATAAGGGAGAACAAAAGGGAAGCAGCAAAGAGTACTGTAGAACATTGAGAACCGTGCCGTTATAGAGTTCAAGTTGTTCAACAGTTTGCGCGCCAAAAAAATTACGCCAATTGAAAGCTAAAAATCCCCGAAAGGGTGGCAGAAAACAGTGTGTGGGAAAAGAAAGGACAAGCGTGGTTGCCCTTTCAAGTTTCTTCACCTATTTTTTTATTTTTATTTTCTGGCTTGCTTGGCTTGGCTGTCTTCTCATTCTCTATATACCCTAGCTTCTCCTTCTCTATTGTACACAATACATGAGAGCTTTAGGGACCACTCATCAACAATGGCTTCATCACTAAACCAAAATCTTCAATCCCAAAACTCAATGTTACTTCTTATCGAGGATGATCTTGATTGCTTGTATTGTGAGGGATTGTGCTTAGAGGACGAGGATTCGGAGCTCGGGTATCACAGAAAACAGGAAGCAGAAACAAACTTTGACCAGGATTCCAAGAAACGGGCCGACGTTTATATAGACGATGATGATAATGATAATCATAGTGAGGAGCTTGTTGCTCTCTTGTGCAAAGAAGAGGAGACCACTCAGGTGAAGGAGAGTGTCCACATTGGCCATGATGTGGAGGAGATGTTGTGGATGGCGGCACGAAGAGAGGCGGTGGAGTGGATGAAAAGGGTCAGCGCACGTTATGGATTCTTGAATGCCACGTTGGTTTTGGGAGTGAGCAATTTCGATAGGTTTGGTTTCAGTGGAGGGTTTCATACGGATAAGCCGTGGATGATCCAGCTTGTTTCGGTCGCTTGCCTTTCGCTGGCTGCCAAGATTGAAGAAACTCATGTTCCTCTTCTGTTGGATTTCCAAGTAAACTGCCTTTCTCAATCTCATCTCCTATTCCAGGATTTGCTCGATGATTTTATCGATGTCCTAATGACGACATTTGTAATTGTAGATTGATAGCAAGTATGTTTTTGAGGCAAAGACGATTCAGAGAATGGAGCTGCTGGTGTTGTCTTCTCTAGGCTGGGGGATGAATCCAGTGACTCCATTTTCGTACTTCGAACATTTGATGAAAGGACTTAGATTGAATGCAGAATTGCATTGGGGAATTCTATCTAAATGTGAAGAAATAGTTTTGTCACTAATCACAGGTGAATGCTGGTGCAGAATAGTCCTGTTTCCTTGGAGTTTACCTCTTCATCTTTCTGACATGAAATTGATCGATCTCATATCCAGATCTCAGGTTCTTATCTTATTCTCCTTCACTCATTGCCACGTCAACGATGGTTCACATGATGAAGGATCAAGGACATTGTGGCTCATTGGAGAACATAGTTTGTCTTATGTTTGCAGGGAAGATCAGACAGGTTTGTTTCTGATTCATCTGGGAACATGGATTTGTACAGTGCGATGCATTATAACTTGAGCATGTGAGGGGCTGTTCACACACTTTGTCTGCTGACTGCTTTACAATGCAAGATTATTCGGAACACTTTCGAGCCAATGTTCGATAGGATTGATTAACCCAACCACAAGTGAAAGATAGTGACTAAGGGTTCCTTTGAACTATAGACCATTGTGTAGTAATGTGTGGCTTTGAACTTCAAACCAGAATTTATTTGGTCAAACTTTAATTAACTTGCTGGAGCATTATGGATCATATTATATACTTGAGAATAGAAGACAATAACATTTGGATGAATTTTACTTTTATTTACAGGACAAAGTAGAGGACTGTTGTATGTTCATAAGAGAAGTATCAAGCAAGAGCCAAGATAATAAGCGAAGGCGCGACAACACCTTGACTTTCTGTCCTACTAAGTTGGAAGGGGACATGACAATGCCGATTTCTGCTTTAACAGAGCCTTTTATGAAGAAAAGTAGATCTAGTTTGGAAAGTTGCGATTTTGATTTAGTTCAGCAACCAAAATTTATTTTTCGTTAGCTTCACACTTTTAATTATTTTCTTCTGAAGGACTATTAAGATCAAATATGCTGCGCAAGTAGTTGCATCTGATTTTTGCATTATTGGTAGTGTTCTAGTGTATATATCCTTACTGTGCAAATGCCATGTTAAGAGGATTAATGATGAGAATTATTAATTTTACATGGTACAAATTGAATTATATTACAGCAATTATGCAGTCGTAGTTGTCAATGTTAGGATATTTTTTACTCTACAAAAGGTCTTACATGAGTAATTAATAACCTAAGACCCCGCTGACCCAAAGTCCTTTATTGTTTTCTTATAAATTAAATTTTGATTTGGACAATACAGGAATTTCTTTTCCTCTATTTTTTTAGAAACTTTTTTCAAGAAAAATTAGCTCAATGATAAACAACTTTTTCTTCTAGTCATATCGTCACGGTTTGAACACCTCCTGCGCGCATCAGGAAACATTTATCTGAATTATAAATATAACATGGATAGGGTTGCATATATCTCGTCAAACCTTCACTATGCATTTGACGAAATTATGTGGATTTGTTGATTTGCTTTTTGTTTTGCTTTTTTAGAGTTAGATTTAGATTTCATAAATACAAAGCTCTAAACTCGAGAGTGACCTGACTTTTAGGAGGTACTACATTTCAGTTATCTGCCTATATAAGTCACTCAGTCACTCAGACCAACAAATCGGCGTCAAGTTACAATCAGCAAAGACAAAGTAGAGTAGAAGTATTGTCGTTCATGTGCGAGCACGCCGAATGAAGAAGACACAAACTATACTAACCAGGAAAAGAACCAAAGAGACAGAATTATCTGATCTTCCTACCCAGGCATATACAGGAATTGAACACTTGAGAATATCAGCCAAAGCTGATATTATCAGGTCAAACTAGCATGGAATTTATCAAGGGCCAAGGTTAGCAACCACACAGGTCAAAACATGCAATAATGTGAAATTTTGTAAAAATAAGAGTGGAGCACAAGTAAACCTACTTGTGCGGAGAATGTATCAGGCAGTGGTGTCGATGTTTGCGGAGAGCCAATCAAGACCTTCATAGAGTCCTTGACCAGATGTAGCACAAGCAGCCTGTACCTGCATTCATTTGCATTGTCACCAAAAACAGCTCAACAATTTGGAACAAAGTTCAACAGAACGATAAGTAGTACAGGTTGAAACAGATGTGGCTTACCATCGCCTATGACGGAGAGAATGGAGGCCAAGCTTATCTGTGATCTCGGCAGTAGTCATAGCATTTGGAAGGTCTTGCTTGTTAGCAAATACAACTAGTGTCGCATTCTGGAGTTCATGCTACGTTACACAAAGCAAAAAAGACAAGATGTCGGTGAAATTAGCTTCACCAAAGTTTTCAGAATCCAGCTATTTGTCTAGTAGTATTATTATTCACTTCTCTTGGAGAAAAACGTAACCTCATCCAGTACCCTGTGAAGCTCATCCCTCGCTTCCAAAACTCTGTCTCTATCATTGCTATCCACCACGAAGATTACAGCTTGGGAGCCTCGGAAATAGTGTTTCCATAAAGGCCGAATCTGTAGTCATTGCATACAAAACAATTAAGCTTTGTGCCGCTTGTCAATTTTGATTCATTCGAAACTGCAGCTCTTGTACAGGTTTGATACAAAGCCTTGCTATTGTAACATAAGAGATGAACTTTCAGGGTTTTCAGAACTTTAAAACCATGCAAGGTTTGCTGCACTATATTTGATATAGAATACCATATATGGATATATAACTGAAACAAGAATCCCCTAGGGTACAACCTTATCTTGTCCACCAACAGCCCAGACAATAAAACTGACATGTTTATACTCAAGCGTCTCGACATTAAAACCTGGATCGACAAAATGATGACAGAAAAAAAAACGTATTAACAGCCCAATAAAATCTAGTCTATTTAACCAACCAGGAAAACAGCAAAGCTAGACTGAAAGCAAAGATACCACCAACCATCAGAAGTTAGAGATAGGAAAAAGAAATGAGAAAAAAGAAAGGGGAAACAGAATCATCATCAAATATCAAGATCAGTTGACCAATGAAGTACCAATGGTGGGTATTGTGGTGACAACTTCTCCAAGCTTGAGCTTATATAGTATGGTTGTTTTTCCAGCCGCATCAAGTCCAACCATTAGGATCCTCATGTCTTTCTTCGCGAACATCATCCTTGCCAGTCTGGATACTGCCATGCCCATAGCTGAGACTCTCTCAACCAAATTTGAGAGGACCTTTCTTTACGGATTGAGTGATGGTCAGCTTGTTCATCCATGATGAGAATTAGCCATGTTTTTGAAGGCAAAAAGAAGGGAATATGACTCTGAGAATAATCAGGAAAAAAAAAAAAAAACAGGGCGCCATCTCCTCTCATTTTATCATGAAACCATGATCAGATATGGATATTGGCATCGAACTTCTTCGGAAGATTTGATTCTTTGATTCCAATTGTCGAATCGGTGTCCAAGTCAGCTTACCGATAGAAAGATAAGGGGAATCCTGCTTTGCTCCATCATGTGCTGGCAGAAACCAACCATTCTTCCTGTTTCATTCTAGCACGCTTATACATTTCTAGAAGGCATACTGCAAAAAGTTGCTCCTTTGAAATGTTCTGAAA
>JAOVYX010016322.1:0-25067 GCA_035668315.1 Drosera spatulata | reverse complement strand
CTTGACTTTGCCATCGTCTTGTCTCAAATTGTTGCCCCTCTATCAAGGCGACAACCTCTTTATGAATGATTTTCCATAATCATATTTTTTTATGAGCTAATTACCAATTGATTGTATTTTATTTCATTAATTATTAATAGGTCATAGTATAAGATTTTTATTGCTAATTGATTCACAAATTCAAATTTTCGTCCTTTTTGCCCTCAATTAAAAAAAAAAAACAATTTATTATAATAGATCATAAATTACAATAATTATCCCAAATCCTATATTCTAACCGTTGTCATTAACCATCATCGTCATTCGTCTCCTCACTTGGCACAGCAGGACCTTCTATGATCGGTTTGATTGTTTTTTGATAGAGTTGGTTCAAGGCATGATTAAGAACAATCTAGGGTTTCTGACCCACTTTCGTCTGAGCTCGATTGCTGTGGAACCCGAATTGATGGAATTTCTCCTCGTTCTTGATCGATATACAAAGTTGAATATTTTGGTACATCGACTGTGATTCCGTTTTCGAATTGTGATGGAAAGTGCATGATCTGTATGTTCTATGAGAAATGATGAATCAGTCACTGGCTGAGCGAGCGAGGTCGATAAGCCGAGCTCTCATCGCCTCAGTTAACAATTCCACACCCGCGGCGACATTGAACAAGATGGTAGAGCCGACTATCCAGCGATTAGAATGCCGAGACTCGATTACTCCGTCGGTGGTTGCTCGAGTCATCAACCCTCACCCTCACCTGCTTAAGCATCCTTCTCTGTCAGCTGCTTTCTTCAACTGGGCTTCTCACAGATTTTCCTGTCCCTCCAGTTCTTGTAATTCTGTGTTCAAATCGCTTTGCAATTCGGGTCAGTTTATGATCTTGGATAAGCTGATCAAGGAAGCCGAATCACGGAGATTAGCGCATGACACTTCGATTTATGGGTCCATGATTGCATCTTATGTGAAAAAAGGAAAAAGCCATGAAGCGGTTGGCGTTTTTGAAAAAGATGGGTCTTTGATTGAAAGTGTTGGAGCCGAGTTATGCAATTTGGTTCTTGTAGGTCTTGTATCTGATGGGTTTGTTGATTCCGCACTCAAGCTGTTTGATGAAATGGTTGCTAGACGCGTATGTTTCAACACTCGTGGTTTGGGCCTTTTTGTTTCGAAGTATTGTAGAAATGCTGAACTTGGTGTGATTTTTAAACTCTTGGATGAGGTTAGAAAGGGATTTCTGAAGGTGGATGAATCGGTGGTTGCTATATTGATTATTCATGAGCTTTGTAAGGCTGGTCAGATATCAGAGGCTTTTTCTGCGTTGGATGAGTTGAGAAGCAGAGGTTTTAAGCCTGATTTTATGGCTTACAGAATTGTGGCGGAGGCTTTTAGGTCAAAGGGATATGTTGCGGAGGTACAAGAGGTGTTGAAGAAGAAAAGGAAGTTTGGAGTGGCTCCTAGGGCGAGTGACTATAGACAGTTCATATTCGATTTGATTTCAGAAGGAAGAATGACGGAAGCGATCGAATTGGGTGAAGTCATTGTGAGTGGGAACTTCCCGATTGAAGATGATGTTCTTGGATCTCTCATAGAATCGGCATCAGCAATAAACTCCTTGCCAGCAATGATATTCTTCGAGCATATGATAGGAAAAGACAAATCGCCTACTCTCTCTACCTTGAACAACTTATGTGGAAACCTTCGTAGACATGATAAACTTGAAGATCTTTCGGAGGTTTTCAAGATTATGTCATCAAAAGATTACTTCATTGATGTGGAGAGTTACCGTGTAATGATTATGCATTTTTGCGCTGCTGGGAGAGTCAGAGGCGCTTATGATATTCTTAGAGAAATGAAGAGGAAAGGGATTGCGCCAGACGTCTCGTGTTATAATATTCTGATGGAAGCATGCTGTAAAGAAGATCTTTTAAAACCAGCAAAGAAATTGTGGGATGAGATGTTTGCCAATGGTGTTAATGGAAATTCGGAAACTTACAACATCCTTATTAACAAGCTCATGGAAGAAGGCGAATTCGATGATGCTCAGACATTGTTAAATCATATGCTGATGAAAAGGGTACCGCCTGGTGCAAATACAATGACATCTCTTCTCGAGGGTCTTTGTAACGGTGCTGACATCGGCACGGCCATCCAAATTTTTTATAAGGCCACTGAAAATGATAAATTACTTGCACCGAGGATCTTGACTCCGTTTGTACTTTCTCTATGTAACGGAGGTATGGAGGCATTCTAAGTGGTTTATTTGTTGGTTTTTCCGTGCTTTTCTTGTTAGAATTTACACTCGGCCTGAACTCTTATGCATCATTGTTTCACTTGTGTAGGTCATTTCCTTACGGCTTCTAAGTTGTTATGTGGCCTTCTTGGCAGTCCAAGCAATATAGAACCCCACGTAATATTGCTAAAGTGCATAGCAGAGGCAAGGCAATTTCATGTTGCTATTGAGCACATGAAAAATGTCATGGATATTTCACCTTCATTATTGGAAGGAATATATAAGGAGCTTCTAGCCTGGGCTTCATCGTGTGCAGATCCTGATTTGATTCTTCACTTGCTTCGACAAATGCCAACAGATCATAATGTTCCCATCCATTGTTCTCAATTACTCTCGTTCAAACAATTCTACGTGTGATACTATTAAGTTCAGTGGGTATTTCTTGCCTTCTGCGGATGGGAGAACTGGAAGGGGTTTCAAGGTACTTCTAGCTTCTTTGTTTGTGTTGATATTGGTTCTGTAAAGAAACTTGTCAAAATGTCGCAGCCCTAGACTGTGGTGCGTGTAATTTTCATGTCATTATTTCCGTCTTTGTTTTCTAAAGTTATCCTCTTGTACATATTTTTAGCTTTCAGAAGTTGTCAGGCCACTTTAAGTGTGTGCCAGTTCTGAAGTGTTGTGGTTGTAGTTCAATTTGAAGTACTGAATGTAATAGTAATTTTGTTATGAATGGATCGTTAAATTACAATATAAATAATAACAAATACACAAAATAAATTAAGACAAAGATTTTTACGTGAAATCCTTGCGGAAAAAATCACGGGCGGTCGTCGATGACGAAGAATCCACTAGTCAAATGAGGAAATACAAAAGGAATAGTACGAGTATCAAGAACTCGTAACAAATAATTAAGCACCCTCATTCTAATGTGTTTAAGGCGTTTTAAGTGTTTATAAAACACCGTACTTGCTCTCCCTCTCCTCCCCGCCTCTTCTTCCTTTGCTCTCCTCTACACACCCCTCTGCCGAGCTCTTTTCTTCTTCATTTACCAAGAGCAACGCGGAAAAGCCACCATACTCACACGAAGCAAAACACGGCACCATACGCGGGAAGAAGACCACACGGAGAGGATCACGCGGGAATGAAGGGAATCACGCGGAGAAGAAGATTTGAGCCACATCATCAACAAATCTCCACCTTGACTCAAATCAACTTCATTATCGTCGAGCAACCTCCACCTAGGCTTCAAACGAGTCTAACTGCCCTCTACTCGTAAGAGTTTCAGACAATGATGAAACTTTGTTACAGGAACAGTTTTCGTCAACATATCTACTGGATTCTCAGTAGTCGCGATCTTAATCACCTCGACATCTTTAACGTCCCGTACGAAGTAATATCGGATGTCAATGTGCTTAATTCTCTCATGATGCATCTGGTCACGAGTGAGATGAATGACTGAAAAACTATCACAATGGACTATTGTACAATCTTGCTTCACGTCTAAGTCTGAAAGGAAATTCCTCAACCAAGTTGCCTCCTTCACAGCTGTTGCAACCGTCATGAACTCAGCTTCTGTAGTACTCAATGGCACAGTATCCTGCAAAATTGCCTTCCAAGAAACTGGTCTATCACAGAAAGTGAATACATACCCTGTAAGTGACCTCCTCCGATCCAGATCTTCACCATAGCCTGAATTTGAGAACCCTTCAACATTATTGCTGCCTCCATCTCGCCTTGCATCGTAGACGAGGCTTAATCCAGATGAACCTTTGAGATACTTAAGGATCGACTTCACAGTCTGTCAGTGACCTGTACCAGATCTACCTATATAACGACTGACAACTGACACCGTTTGTGGCAAATCGGATCGAGTGCATATCATAGCGTACATCAATGAACCAACTGCACTCGCATACGGCATTAAGGCCATACTCCTCCCCTCATCCTCAGTCTTCGATGAGAGTTTTAAAGATAGCTTGAAGTGTGCTGCTAAGGGAGTAGAAACGGGTTTGACATCTTTCATGTCAAATCAGTCTAGAACCTTCTCAATGTACTTCTTCTACCTCAAGGTTAAGACTCTATGTTTCCTATTCCGCTCGATCTCCATGCCCAAAGTCTTCTTTGCTGGGCCGAGATCCTTCATATCGAACTCACTACTGAGTTGCGCCTTCAACCTGTCAATAGTCCCCTTGTCTCTATCAGCGATCAACATATCATCTACATAGAGTAAAAGACATACCTGACTCCCATCATGTTGTTGCTGATAATACACACACTAATCGTACGGGTTTCGTTTGTAACTAATGCTTGTCATAAAGGCGTCAAACCTGTGATACCATTGTCGGGACGACTGCTTCAATCCGTACAATGATTTTTTTCAAAAGACAGACTCGATCTTCCATTCCTGCCAATGAAAAACCCTCTGCCTGGCGTATATAGATCTTCTCTTCTAGCTCACCGTGTTAGAATGTCGTCTTTACATCCATTTGCTCAAGTTCAAGGTCGAACCTAGCAACCAAAGTTAGAAGAACTCGAATAAAAATATGTCTGACTACAGGAGAAAAAACTTCAGTATAGTCAATACCTTCCTTATGAGTGAAACCCTTAGCCACCAATCTGGCCTTGAATCTCACATCGCCTGCTTTCTTCTTTTTGAACACCCATTTGCACCCACGGTGCGCTTCTCCTTCGGCAAGTGAAATAGAGTCCAAGTGTTATTCTTGTGAAGAGACTCTAGTTTCTCTTCCATAGCTGCAGTCCACTGGGCATATTCCGAACTAGCGACGGCATCCCTGAATTACAAAGGCTCATTCTCAACTGTCTCGCTAACAATGTGTGCATATGCCATAAAATCTGAATAGCCATATCGAACTGGGGGTCTGATCTCACGTCGTTTCCTATCACGGCTAAGTTGATACTGTTGTAGAGTGAGCCCCACCTGGATTGGATCTGGTACTAGTGGTTCCACTCCTGGATCTTCTGCTTCTTGAACTACCTGTAAAGCATCAGTGGGAATATTGGGATCTGAGGATTCCCCATCTTGATGCTCCACCTCAAATGTCGATCTCTCAACTGGTCGTGTCTGCTCCACCTGCTGCTGAATGCTCCCTTGTTGCCAACTTTCTTGGCTAACATTGACTCCTCGTCAAATGTGACATCTCTGCTGATGATGATTCCAAGTGACGATGGATCAGTGGAGTATAATCTGTATCCTTTCACATCTGTCTGGTATTCAAGAATGATGGCCTTCTTGGCTCTAGGTTGCACCTTCCCTTCGCTGACATGATAATATGAAGAACAACCGAAAATACGAAGGTTGGAATAATCAGCGGGCTTACCAGACCAAGCCTCATAAGGTGTTTTCATCGATAACGTTGAGGAGGGTGACCTGTTTATCAGATAACAGGTCTTCATAACTGCTTCAGCCCAAAACCTCTCCTTCAGCTCGGCTCCAATCATCATGTACCGAGCCCGCTCCATGAGCGTCCGGTTCATGCGTTCTGCTATCCCATTCTGCTGAGGTGTGTAAATGACAGTGCGATGCCTCACAATGCCTTTGTCCTTGCAGAACTCCAGAAATTGCTTGTTCATAAATTTCATCCCATTGTCGGTTAGAAGCCTCTTGATCTGTCTGTCGGTTTACGTCTCAATCAATCATTCCTTGAATGTCTCGAATACCTCAGATTTCTCTTTCAAGAAATATATACGGACATAACGAGAGTAATCATCGATGAAGGTCAAAAAATATTTTTTACCTCCCATCGAAATATGCGGAGATGGCCCCCATAAATTTGAGTGAATGTAGTCGAGTGTCCTCTTTGTTCTGTGCATCGCACCTCCAAACGACATTCTCTTCTGCTTATCGAGAACACAGCCCTCGCAGAACCCGAGTTTCGGTGTCTTCAATCTCAAGCAAGTCTGTTGAACTCAGAACATCCATCCCCCGATTGGCCATATGCTCAAGCCGCATATGTCACTGCTTCATCTCAGAACTAGCCTCACCATCACGGACGGACAATGAAATTAAAACAGCTGCAATTTCATCCTGCGTCGCGCCGACCAAATAGTACAATACAGCACGAAATCAAGCCTTCATAGTCATTATATTGTTCTTTTTTACCTCCATGTCCCCATAGGAACATCCTTCACGATCAAGGAAACCCAAAGAGATTAGATTTCGTCTCACAGTTGGAACATATCAAACATCTTTTAATGTTCGTACAACACCATCCCACATCCGTATATGAACATCTCCCACACAAAAATCTTACAGGCGGAATTGTTGCCCATAAGAACTACGTCGTCATTAGACTCAGGAAATTTGGCGAACCACTCCCGATACAGACAAATGTGAAAGGTACAACCGGAATCCATCACCCACTCTGAAGTAGATACTACCAAGGACTCTACGACGGATATAAGAACGGTCGAGACTATCTGGGTCTCTACAATATCAGCGACTGGGGTTTCCTCCTTCTTCTGCTTGTTCTTCAGTTTAGGACATTCGTTCCTCCAATGTCCCTTCTGATGACAATAGTGACACGAGTCAGATTTCTTCGAGCTTTTACTCTTCGATCGACCTCTGAACTTATCCTGTTGTCTTCGATCCTGTCTTCCTCTGATGAATAGCGCATCATCAGAGCTTGAGGGCCTGGACGATTTTGAGAATTGGTGTCTCAGCTGGCTACTGGTTAAAGACGTCTTAACGTCTTTCAGTGACAAAGAATCCTTACTATGGATCATAGTAGTCACAAAGGCCTCATAGCTATCAGGGAGAGAACACAACAGAATGACCGCCGTTTCTTCATCGTCGATGGTGACTCCAATATGTTTCAGACCAACAAGGATAGTCTGAAATTCCGTTAAATGTTTTTCCAATGTGGTGGTCGATTCCTTCATTTTGAAAGAATGAAGACGCTGCCTGCTGTACAAACAAGAAATAACAGATTTGCTCATGTATAAGTTGGACAGCTTATCCCAAAGAACCTTGGTAGACTTTTTTCTCCAGGACGTTCTGAACATCGTCGTCAGAAAGACACAGCTGTAAAGCTGTGCGTGCCTTCTTATTCATCTTCATCTTATCTTCGTCTTTCATTTCTATCGATAATTTATCAACCCCTTTCAAAACCTCTTCGATTTCTTTTTGGGTTAATAATGCAACGATTTTTACTCTCCAAAGTCCAAAATTGTTTGTGCCATCGAATTTTTCCACATCAAATTTCATAGGCGTCATTGCACTGAAAATTTCCCCCGAAAAACCTGTTCATGTCGGAAACACTGTTCCTGTCGGAGTACTGTTCATCGGAACTCTGTGTAAACAGTTTCTATGTCCGTACACTGTTCATGACACTGTTCAAAACACAAAAAATTGACCCGTAAAAAATATAATTTAAATCCTAAACTTAACAACGTTCGTTCGTAAGCCTACGTAGGCAAACCCAGTGTAGGAAATAAGGATTGAAACGTTTCAAGCTCTGATACCAGTATGTTACGAACGGGTCTGTTGATTACAACACAAACAATAACAAATGCGCAAAATAAATGGAGACAAAGATTTTTACGTGGAAATCCTTGTAGAAAAAATCACGGACGGTCGCCGACGACGAAGAATTCATTAGTCAAATGAGAAAATACAAAAGAAGCAGTACGAGTATCAAGAACTCGTAACAAGTAATTAAACACCCTCATTCTAATGTGTTTTAAGTGTTTATAAAACACCATATTTGCTCTCCCTCTCCTCCCTGCCTCTTCTTCCTTTGCTCTCCTCTCTACTCTTCTCTGCACACCTCTTTAGCGAGCTCTCTTCTTCCTCATGTACCAAAAGCAACGTGGAAAAGCCACCATGCTCACACGGAGCAAAACACGGACACCATACGCAGGAAGAAGATCACGCAGAGAGGATCACGTGGGAATGAAGGGAATCATGCGGAGAAGAAGATTTGAGGCACATCATCAACAAATTTCTTCATTTGCATTGTCGGTTTCAGCAACGTCGTTTTGATACATTGCAAATTCGCAACATGTATGATGTAAACAAATGACAAATCAAGGATACCCTTGTAGTAAAATGATTTAGTGCTTCAAAAATTCATCACTTCATATATAGGAAAAAGATTTACGTTTTTATAACACCTTCAACAAGGTTTGTCATCATAGGATTTTTGATTGTTAACTGTGATTTTCCAGATAAGAAGTTAGAATTTTAGGAAAAAGAGATTATGTGTCTATAACAAATTTTGGTCTGTGTGACTAATGAAATTTGTCCCTTTTTTTTCTTAAATGATGAGGCCCATCAATGACAAGAAATCCATTGCTACCGCAATGTAAGGTTAACAACATACGGTTAACAATATACGACCGGGAGGGGGGAGGGGGGTTGGGGGTTTGAGATCCATAGACGAACACGATACCACTCAAAAGAGTGACGAGTCATGTCATGTTCTATCTTATTTATCTTCCTCGATACCGAAGGACAATGAACATCATGAAAATCAGATATAACAACAAGATAATATTCTATGATATTTTTTTTATTTTGGAAAAAATCATGTGCTACTCAATCATCTTCATAACTTATCTACAATCCAAATAATGATTGATTCATAACGGGACGATCGGTTGGGATTTAATAATATATAACATGCATATATCATTAATGATATGACGACACATTTAAAATCTAATTATTTATTATTTAAATTTTAATTATTATTCTAATTGATTATCCGAGATTTGTGTTAGGGATCAAATCTGATTATTCTATAAAGTCTGTTTTGGACGGTCGTACTGTATATGATGAAAACACATCTCTTTACTCTCTTCTCTAACCTAAGAATCACTTATATCCTCTGAGATTTGTAAACGTGGAATCACGTGGATAATTCTAATAGTCAATCCGTCGATCCCATTGAGAAAGAGATGGTGTAGCATGACGATCAAAAGGAGTATGATCGCGTGATGAAATCAAGAAGGCTTATAACTTCGCGTAGATCCGTATAATTCTACTGCCTGATTCTTGACGACAGATTAATATGTCAAGTACCCTTAAATTATTTACATAATATTTTTTTTAAATTTATCATGAAATATCAAAGATAATTCAACTTAAATATTGTAACCCTAATCTAACAAAATTTCCCAAATATATAATTTAATATCAAAATAACACATCAAAATATATATTAAATACAAATATTATACATTGTTGTAATTTTTATGAACAAAAAGAGTAATATTTAAAGTTGATGAATCCTAATCTCACTAGACACACATGGGTAAGCACGTAATCCAGTAACTAGTCCCACTATCATATGACCTTTGTCATTGCCAAAAACACTTCATTCCTCACCCATTTCATGTAATCCATGGCAAGAAGTGCTCTCTGGTAAAGCATGGAACACTCAGTAACCGACATGAACTAACATTTTCGTGATAAATTCTTGCCGAACCCAAACCGCCAAAATTTTCATCTCTCCGATCTGCGCTCCGCCGGGGATCATCCACCGCCGGATTCCGTCCACGCCGCCGTCGCCAGTGAGTCTCCATCGCCTTCCCTGCCAATATTCTTCGAATTTCAATCGAATGTCAATGAACGAATGATCCTGTGTTCTGTTGCTTGTTGTACTTTTTAGTTTGGAATGAGATCTAGGGTTTCAACGAATTCAACATCTTGAATTTCTGTTGAGATTATTGTCAATTAGGTTTTGAATTTGAGTGTCTGTGTCATCTGTGATTGAAGATTAATTGGTGTCTGATTGAAGTTTAGGTTACGAGTAGCACTGAAATGGTGTTACTAGCGAGTATTGCGTGGGGAATTGATTGCATGGATACAGTCACGTGATTCTTGTATGTTCTGTGGTGATCCACTGCTTCACAGTATAACGAAATGCACTTTTGCAATGGTGCTTCCAAGTACGTTTGGGGATGTGTTGTCGGAATGTGAAATCTTGATCTTCAAGATTGATTTCGTGTTGTGAATTTTTTGATCAAGTGTGTTTCGCTTGGTCTTATTTTGGAAAATACGTGGATATGATGATGTCATTCCGCTTCACTGGATGCAATGGCTATTTCTGATTAGTAATTATTTTCTATGTGTTATACTTTTCCTTGACTAAGCTCGAAAGGAAAAAGCATTAAAGGCAATAGTACAGGAAATCTCATCAAGTGTAAAATATAAGGAGGGGAAGATGTACACAATCTAGGAAAAGAAAAATAAAAAATATCCCAATTGTAATATAAAGAGGCTGTTTATTGATGCTCTCAATGACTGCGAAGCTCTGATCACATAGTTGGGATAAGGATTGCTTATCCTCAAACCAAACCTTCTTTGACAAACCTAGTCTTGAAATGGAACATTGATTCATATAAGTAGTAACATAACATCAAGAAGTAGAATCTGAATGGCATCTGTTTTAGGCATGCATTTGATTTCCTATAGTCAATAAAACAAAACTTGTCACTGATAGAGATATTGGCCCTTATTAACCTTTTCCTGTCATATACCTTCCAAATTCATTGTCTAAACTGGAATATGAAGTGCATTGCCTCTTTATTCTCGTAAGCAGGATGCAACATGCTTCCTGTTGAATTATCCCTCTTCTTGCTTCCTTCTGATCTAATTGCCTAAGGATATCTCCTATCAAGGGAGGGACCACATGAAGAACAATTGAGGATTCCATCCTGATCTTTGTCGAATCTTTCTGATGTTTGTCTTTAACCGGTGATGTCTATATGTGACTCACAGTTTTTTTCTGTACCAGCTGTGGCTATAGAATACGAATGGAGACAAAAGGGAAAGTGGGCTTTGCCAAGGGAGATCACGAAGAAAGTCTATCAGCTCCTCCTGGGTTTGTATCACTAACCGCCTTCACCTTGAAAAGGTCAGAAAGTAAAGGAGTTGGGCAGCATGTGAACTCCAAGGCCTGGCATGCTTCTAAGCCAGCATTACCACCAACCAATGCGTCTTCTCGATTAGAAGACAGTGAAATGGTTAAGAAGAATCTGCAGCTCAAGAAGAGACCATGGATAGTATACAATCAAATTAACGATGATGCCGGCAGATCAGTCCCCAAAGAAGCTGACATGGTTATTGTTTCTTGTTAGTTTTTTTTCTGTCTCTAATTTTTTTACCGTGCGAATCTTCATTTAGAACTGCTTATTTTTTCTTCTAAACAAAAAGAAAAAAATGGTCATGAAATACATGTGTTCCATTCGTGCTAACAAAGATCTGGACAAATGAGCAATCAGCAAAAGTATCAGATAGCAAACGTCGTTTCTGTGTTCCATTTGTTTCAAGTCTTTCTTTGATGATATCATTACGGAGAACATGAGGCTTTTTAATGGAAGGTATTAGAATCTGGATATGCTAGTTCTCCCGGAGAGTGGCCACATTTTTTGGTGATCATTTGTTCTCTGTGAATTTACCAGATGTCACTTTTTGTCTCCATTTTACAGATTGTTTCTTGGGCCATATTATTTTCACTTTGCGACACAGAGTAGGCTCCTTGTTTTCATTACTCAATCATTTCTTTTCTCCTGTTTGAGTTTCAGGATTGTGCTTCAAATGCTCGTCTTCCAAAGGGTGTTGTTCGGGGATGCCCAAAATGCAGTAAATGCCAGAAGGTAAATTGATCGTGTGATAGCAGCTTCTTTTTAATTGTTTTTCAGTTGATAACTGGTCAACCCATTCTGTGATTGAATTTTGAACTCTTGGAGCTTTAATATGGTGTGGAGAGTAGAAGTTGGAGATGCTTTACGTGGAGGACCTTATCTTTGCAGTCACAAACCCCTACCATTGCATTTCTTCCGCTCTGCCTGAATGACTTATCAAGCACACATCCCTCTTTTATTTTAAGATGTGTTCAGATCTCGTTTACTGTTCAGGACTTTATCTTACGATTTCTTGTTTTCTCATTGATTGTCGAGGACCTCATTAGATCACAGCTAGATGGGATCCAGAAAAGGCACGCAGAAATATTCTCGAAGAGGCTCCTTCAGTCCATCCGGGTAAAGAGGTCTGTCTTGTGAGTTTGTGATATTGTTTCTCATGCATCTAAAGCGTTCTAGAGCAAAGTTCATATAATATTTTGTGTTTCAGGAGTTCGGGGACACATTTGAGTATATTGCAAGCATAAGAAAACAAGTGGAGCCTTACGGACTATGTCGGATTGTGCCACCACCTTCATGGAAGCCACCATCAGTTAAGGATAGTCATATATGGAAAACCTCTACTTTCTTCTCTCATGTTCAGCGGGTTCATGAGCTGCAGCATCGTTGCTCCATGAAAAAATCATCTCCATCTGACAACATTAAAGGTACAAAGAGGAAAAGAGGCTCCACAGATTTGGATAATGAGCTTGGTGATGTACGTTTCAGAAACCTCGATGAGGTTATATGCGATGGTGCGAAGGAGATGGAATCAGAACTCGGTCCTGAGTTCAGTCTCCAGTCTTTCAATAATTACACTGACTATTTCAAGATCAACTACTTCTCTACAAAACCAAGCCTTAAAAGTAGTGGTTTATCTGGTTTAAGTATGCCCCAAGAGCAGAGAGAAGTTTCTGAAGAAGATATAGAAGGCGAATATTGGAGAATTGTTGAGAAACCAACTGATGAAATAGAAGTATGTTGGCGATGTTTTGATCGGCACATTGCTGTGTGTTATATAACTCTTTTCCTCTCCGGACCGCTTTTTATGATGCTATCGTTGTCGCTGTTTTAGGTGCTTTGTGGTTCTGGTCTGAATGCTAGACAATTTGGAAGTGGGTTTCCAGTTTCATCCAGTACTGAGACATCGACTTCTGCTGAGTATTTGGAATCGGGCTGGAACTTGAATATTACATCTAGACTGCCTGGGTCTTTACTTGCTTTCGAAAAGTCCGATGTTCCGGGAGTTTTATCACCTCACCTGCATGTTGGGATGTGCTTTTCAACTCTTCCTTGGGTACGCTTCTAGACTTGTCTTGTTGTGTAGTTTGATTGCATTGCTTCAGTTTGGTTTCTTTGAGATTTGATTGTTGACTTTTTACACGATTGCTGATTTTTCTCTTGCTTGGTTCATTTATAATTTTGGACAGAAAATTGAAGATCATCAACTGTATGCACTCTACTATCACCATTTGGGTGTCCCTAGAATTTGGTATGGAGTACCAGGAGAATATTCTTATAAATTCAACACGGTTATGAAGAAGTATTTCCCAGAAATTCCTGTACGACATACTCATCTGCTGAATAAACGGGTAAGTATAATTATGTGTTTATACCAACTTTTCATTAATGAAACAACGTTTGATGGCCAAATTTATATCCCCTGTTACTTTGTTGCAGCTCTTCATGGCATGTTTACGTTTGTAACTCAGAGTTAGGTGCTCCTTTTCATGATTTAGTAAAATATTGATTGTCTGATTAAACAAGAACTTCTCGTCTTTCTATCTTATTTATGGTTTTATGGATAAGGCAATGACGATTAGCTGGACAGGAAATGACTGGATAGGAAGTGAGCTGTGCCATCAGAAATCCAAAACGAAAATAGATATGGAAGGAAGGCCTCCCACTACACCATAGGAATTCAGAAATCTTATAAAGTGAACTATACGTCAGGACCTATGAGATTAGATGTTTCCAGAGATGTCACTCATGTTAATGTTATCTATTCAGTTTTGCGATGTGCTGCGATTCACTATAGGAATTTTTGGTTTTTAACATATTACCTTGTTGTACAGGTCATGCAATTATCTCCCACTACATTGACATCTGAGGGTCTACCTGTTTATCGTTGCGTTCAGCGCTCCGGGGAATTCGTTCTCTTTCTTCCTGGAGTATATTATGCTGGATTTGATTGTGGTTTCAACTGCCTCGAGTCTGCAAATTTTGCTCCTTTGGACTGGTTGCCTCATGGACAAAATGTTGTGGAACTATACCGTGAGCAGAAAAGGAAGACATCGCTCTCTTATGATAAGCTCTTGTTGAGTGCTGCTAATGAAGTCGTTGAGACGCAATGGGAGATTTTATTGAAGGGGAAAAGAGCGTCTAAACATCCCAGATGGAAAGATGCCTGTGGCAAGGGCGGTCTTTTGGCGAGGACTCTTCGGGTGGGTGATCACAGTGGTTTTTGATTCTTTTGTCTCTTCAGGTGCTGTTGACTTTCGAAGATCTTTTTCTTTTGATTCACTGATCAATTAAGGATTTCTTAATGCAGATGCGTGCCAAATCTGAAGTGAGACAAAGGGAGTATCTCTCAGCGTCTTCTCAGTCAAGGAAAATGGACAAACAATTCGATGCTACCGGCAAAAAGGAATGCATCACATGTTATTGTGATGTGTACCTCTCAGCGGTCACTTGCCCATGCAATCCAGTCAGATATTCTTGTCTTCTCCATTCAAGGAACCTTAGTTGTTGTGCTTGGAGTGAAAAGGTTTTCTTATTCAGATATGAAATCAGTGAGTTGGATGTTCTTGCTGATGCAGTAGAGGGAAGGTACAGCGCCATCCGCAGATGGATAAAGGAAAACCTCGGGCTCGCTCTTCACCTCAACCATCCTCATGTTCACCCGTCTAGCCCGTTGGGGGATCCGTCAGTTCTCAATGGATCATCAGCAGGAGACAATCACGAAGCAAAATCCACTATTACTCCTGGTGATGAGGTCAAGGTTGATGCCTTTGAGAAGTTACTTCATGAAGCCAAGAGGAATATTCTTGAAGAAACATCCTTTTGGGATCAGCCGGCAGAACATGACAAGCAAGATACTGACACAGCAATGCCTAGTGGAACGGGAGAGGTGGATACCATTGAAAAGTTACTTGCAGATGCAAAGAAGAGGATTCTTGAGGAAGATCCTTTTGAAGATGCGAAAGGCAAAGGAATTATTCTAGAAGGATTGATCAGTGCAAGTGATTCGTCCGATGTGGTTTCATCATCTTCGTCCCTAAAGTCTGATGAACAGGTACGTTCTTGGCTTGAGAAAAGTGGATTTTCCAGTGACAACGAAAGGGAAAACCGTTCTAAGAATGGGGCTGCGGAGGGTGCAGAAGTTGATTCCAGTGCGTCATCTCGATGCAACTCGTTAACTGAGAAACAACGGAAGCTGAAATCTCTGCCAGGCAAAAAAAGGTACACAGTTTGTCTCGGTGATGAAGAAGATGGGGCTTGAGGTTGAGTCACATTCAGCAAGTATTACCACCTGAAAGAGGCCTGGTTTTCAGTTTTCTTCTTACGTGGAAGTCATCTGTTATCCTCTGTTCAGTTGAAGTGCCTTCTTAAATGGGAACAGTGCCAAATCACCAAATGATGTTTAAACCTTTCCTGGCGCTTGAAAGGTACAAGGGTTAAGCCATGCTTCACCGTCCGTCCGGGACACGCTCAAGGAATATGTTCATGCTTGTAAATTGGTTAGCATGCCTGGAATCTGATATAGCTATCTTGATGTCTTGAGCAAATCTATGTTTCTGCTTGGAAACTTAACTGGACCTGCTTGTGTCATAAATTTGGCTCAGTTTTCTTGCCTCTATGGATGAATAATGTATCCAGCGGGTAATGTCTTTCGCCGCTTGATCTTCTTGATCTCCTTTCGTGTTCACTGGGCAGCCAGGTACCAAAGCTAGATAGATGTATAAGCAAGCTAGATAGATTGGGAATAAAGTCTGTGATGCAAGTAGATCAAGATAGTCAAACGTTTTCTCGACTTCACATTCCCACGTTGCGTAAAGTTTGGCATTAATTCTTTTTCCTGTTCTTGCTGTAAACATAGAACAACATTGCCACAGGAAAGAACTTCATGCTAGTGCCTGATCTACTCGTTGAAGCTTGGCATGTTTAATGCATCGGATCTCTGTGCCTTTAACCAGAATCGGGATCGAACTTACCCAACGTTCGTAAAAGAACTCTAGCTCGGATTTCTTTTTTAATTGAAACCGAGCTTTCTGGTAAATATTCCTTGATACTACTGTTGTCCCGAAAGAATTGCAATCCGTTGACATAACATAATAATTTATTTATATGTTATTTTTTGTTTCACTACATTCCCGGACTGCACACAAAAAAAAGTTGCTGCCATGCATGAAGAGATTGCTGCCCTCTATCAAAATCAGACTTGGACGTCCCCGTCCTTCGGATAATCAAGTCATTTTATAAAAAATAAAAATAAGGATGTTTAGATATTTTTAAAAATTTTTTTTTTCAAATATAATAATGTTAATAATTTTTTTTTGGGAATTGAGGGAATAGTTTTTTTTCTCCTTTTTTTTTTTTTTTTTCGATGTTTCAGTGTGCATATGTTGGATTCATCATGCCTTGTATATGATTTGATGCCGTCTATCGATAGAGTTGTTATCCTTATAAGAACCATTGAGTGAGCTCAGTTGGACTTCACGTTACACATGATCATTGATATCCAACTTGGATCAAATAGGCAAAATAGACGATTACTTATTGGTAAACATCCAGATGAGTCCATATGCCAAACAAAAAGTGATGATCAAATTTTTTTTTTCTTCAATTAGCTTTTGTCATGGGTCATGAATCATAAGATTCTCTGCTTCTGTGAGCACACTGCCACGCTGGTATTCATCAGCTGCCCCACCTGGATGTGAAGTTGAGTGAGAGGAGACATATCACATCACATCAAATCCGAGAGCTCTCTGTTTTTCCATTCATGATAGATCAAATCAGATCGTGATCAGCAGAGCAGCATCCTGCCTCAAATTCATCATTTAAGCAAACGTACAGTACTATATATAGTGCTATCCGGTATCACGGGTATCACGCCACACACACTATATGAATTCTGGGCTTGCTTTTGTGACGTTATTCTTATAGCTTTTGGCTGCCTGAATGATCGATCGTAGCATGTATACCAAATGGTAACGAAAGGCTTCAGACTCGGTGCAGATTAATACGGAGTATTATGCAATGAGAGCAATCATACATCATGATCTATTTTTTTCGTTTTAAATTATATATAATAGTTTGATCCAATATGAGATTTTATGTGAGAATTGAATTTGATTAATATATTATTATTTTTTATGATGGTGGAAATTGATTTGAAAATATATAAGAGAAGTTAATGAAATGTGATAGGATACTGTGTTTAATTTAATATAAATTTGATTTTAAATATGAAAATAAAACAAGTGTTATATTTAATATAAAATAAAAGAGGTAATTTTTATGGCCTTTTTCTTGTTAACACACAACTATTTCCCCCTTCCCGTGCTTCTAGTGAGGAAGAGCTGTATAAATGATAAACTAACACTTTTTTTTTTTTTAACTATGTAACTGTGGGTTCGACACTTCTTTATGTATTGGAAACAATTTTATTGTTGTATCACATATGATGCAATGGGGGTAATTCTACATACTTGACCAAATCATCAAGATTGTTAAGAATAAATTCTGAAGATTTATGACTAATCGTGATTTTCTCCACAATTAATATCATGCTACGAACAAATTCTAGGGATTGATGATTCAAGATTTTCAAAACCAATTGAATATGTGTGGAGTAGTTTATGATTTATATTTACGTTGTGCCTAATATGGATAAATTACTTTCAACACGTTTCTTCACGGGAATATTTTTTTTTGAGTTGAAGCGCAGATATATATTTGGGTAGTGCAATGTGTTGAACTGCGTGTTGGGCCTAAGAGCTCTATATCGAACTATCCTGATATCATATTGAACCTCTACGTTCTAACTCAAAATCAATTGGTTATGCATGCAGTGAGCCAAGATCTATATATATATGCACTTGTAATTTTTTTTATTTGTTTTTGTCATATCCAATGTGGGTAAAGTATTTTCAATTTTTATGTTTAAAACTACCTTCATCTCATATTACTTGCAACAAATGCTTCATAAACCATAAATTTGATCGTGTTACGAATGATCAGTGAGATGATCAAACAATGTTATTTATAAATTTATCGTGAAATATTAAAAATAAATTAAGTTACATACTATAATCCTGAACCAAAATAAATTTAATACCGTATCATTTAGTAATAAAAAATAACACATCAAAATACATAATAAATAATATAATTAATTAATGCATAGTGTTGCAAATAACATGGGACGGAGGGAGCATATCTTTTGAGTTAAAAGGTTGTTTACGTTATATCTTTTGACCGAAGTATCATTAGGTAAAAAATTCCTATGTATAAGACCTTATTGGTAGAGGATTTGAGATAATAATGAACAATTTTTTTAGGATTTCAACGAAACACAAATTAAAATTGAGTTGAAGAGAATTAAATAAGTTGTGATCCTGTGATCGATCATGCATGTGGTTTGTTTTCCATGAGGTTTTCTTCCCTTTACGGATTCTCCATGGGTTTTTGTTAAGTATTTAAGTCAAGAAACTGATGAAACAAATGTGAAATGTCAAGATGTAACATATAATCAAATAATAAGCAATAGAAATAGGGGTAATTCGTGTGTACTCGTCCTGAGCCCAAATCAATGATTTGTAAAACTTCGTTCATAGTGATTTTTCTTTCAGTATTCGAATTTTTAACCTAATCCTGTTTTTTTCTTCCAGTATTTGGATTTCCAATGTAAATCCCTGTGGTTTTCGTGTTCCTTTCGATCTTGCGTGTACGTGACTGTCGAGGGAGTATATACAGGCAAAATGGGAAAACCAAGCCAACATGGAAAAGTCAAGTCAAGGGCAAGCATTTGCAAGAATTCAAAAAGGGAAAAAGAGCTAGAAAAGCAAGAAGATGCATCTGCGGGATGATATCACAGTACACTGAAACAAGTAACAAATGCTCAGTGTGATTGACGCATGATCTGCTGCAAATTCACCCCACTCCTTCCTCTCATTGCCACAATTCAATTCTTCCAGAATTTTCACTATACATAGGGTGAGATATCATCACCATTTTATAACAATATAAGAAACAGGAGAAGGTGAATTTATTCCCCAGAAATTAATAAAAAATATAAGCTACGTCATTGACAAATATGAAAATACAAGTGTGGGAAGTAAATATAAAAGGTTTGGTTGAACATGTGATAAAAGAGTCCATTGTCCGAATAAGTGCTTTGATAGAAACGCTGACGATACTATTAGAGGATGTAGGATATATACAGTTGGTTAATCGTTATCCTACGAACCAACTTTAATTTAATACAGTTTCTTAGTAATAAGAATCACTCTTCTTCATGAATTATAGTACACTATAAAATTTCATTTTTCATAAGGGCACAAACCTAATCTATGTAACCATCCGCACAAACCTAATTTATGTGTTCAACATGAGTGGTGCACTACCAGTACAATTACTCCAACTACTGTTGGCTCAATTATGCATTCAAAAAATTTCCTTGCAATTCAACTAGTTTCAAGTGCAAAAATCAATTACCAGGATCACTCAAATTAGCACATATAAGCTCAATCTCCATTTAGTTTTGAGATTTATATTGAAAAGAAGAAAGCAGAAAGAACATTTCATATTACCAAACCATATAAACCCTAGATAGATAATCACACTTATTGGTGATCTTATGAGACTTTTTGTTAAGAAGCTTAAGCTAGCTAGGTAACCACCTAGCTAGATGATCAACAACTTGCACCTGGTGGTGGAACGGTGGCCGGAATACTATTGTTCCCCAACGCCGGCTGGCGGGTCATCGCCTGCTGGTGGCCGTTGCTGTGGTGTTTCCTCTTTTTCTTCTCATAGCTTATCCCTCTAGCCTTTGACTGCTGATCTCTAACCTCCCTCAAGTAAAGCCTCACAGCCCTAACCCCGAATGGGTTCGCCTCCGGCTTGCCTCCGTTTTCCTCGAAGGCTGCCCGGAGGCGACCGATTAGGGCATCCAGACTGCCCCATGCCTGTTTTAGAGGACACGGGCATGGGGCAGGAGGGTTAGGGTGCCCGTAGAACGGGCAGATCGGAGCGTGTACTTTCGTCTTCCCAAATTGATCCAGATACCTAAATCACATATGACCATGATGATCAATTCGAAACTTAATTTTACACACTAGAGATATAAGTTTGTATCAGAACCATAGACTTACACTGCTAAAACCAATACGTATAATTAATCAGTCTGGTACTTCAGACAGACAATTATATTGATCAAATATATAATATTGCAAAACTTTCTAAATTAATCTCGATCGGAATGTCTGGGACAAATCATGTTTATACCTCAAGAACTCGAGGACGTGAGCTCCGCTGCATCTAGAGAGCGTGAGAGGCGGCTTGTGGTTCTTGAGGTACTGGCCGAAGGTGCTCCAGTCTCTCCTCTTCTGGTTCTCATATCTGCTGCTCGTGGTGGTGGCCGTGGTCGTGGTGGTGATCTGACTTGTTGATGATGAAGGAGAGGAGGCTGCTGATGATATGTTGTTGATGGCAAGTGGGTTTTGAAGGTTGTTGCAGTTTATGCTGGGAATCATTGGGTTTCTTGAGCTGTTCAAGCTCTCATATTCAGCAAGTGACTCCATGACACACTTATGTGTTATGTAATAGATTTTCAAAAAAAAAATCTTGAGAATCAAAGCAAAGCAAAAGGGTTTTCTAGGTTTTTTTTTCTTTTTTAAGTTTTGTGAATTTGGAATATTAAACTAATGATTTAGGAAGGGCACACAAAAGTATCAAAGAGAGGAAGAAGAAGTCCATTTTGGTTTAGAAGAGAAAGAGTGTTAGGGGAAGAAAGAGTGGGAGGTGAAAATGAGGGTTTGATGAGATTGATGATGGAAAAAGAGGAGAGTGATGAGAGGGACTTGTGAGGTGGATGCCTAACAGGAGATGCCTTGTTTGAGCATTACTAGAAACTTTTGTGACAGTGAAAGTTTGAACAATATTTATAGTAGCATTAAGTAGTTTCTTAAAATATATTTTTATGGACTGTGACATTTTTATGTTATGATGTAAGTCGTAACTAGTTCTCCTACCTTTTTGTACGTTTCGATAATTACTAGTTCTCCTACCTTCCATAAACAAAAAGCAACCATACTAGTTAATTTAGTCTATCTATTGATGTATATTTTGACTCTTTATCGTGAAATCTTCGAAACATGTCTTGTTTACAAGATCAATTTGGTGTTTGATGGATGCATCAACATATACTGGTTTTTGTCATGTAGATCAACAATCATTCTCCACAATTTGTAGAGGTCGCATGTTTGATGCAGGCATCAGACAATTCTATGAATTAGTCATAGTTCAATTCTGGACATATTCCGTTTTCAAGTTTGTGAGCCAAACTTTGTGCATTTCAAGTCCTGCTCTCAATTAAAACTGGAACTTGTGATACTCGGTAAGTTGAGTTGAATGGCCACGTTCTTTTCCTTTTGAGTTGTACCCATCAACATCAGTTGCCCATCACTTAATTTCATCGATCCCTTGCGCACTGAAAAGCCCTACTTACAATTATTTTCGACGTCCAGCTTATCCCCTTATAACTAAACAGAAAACTTAATTAGTCCCTCTATGTAAGACAAAACTCAATTAGTCACTTACATCGGTGTTATAGCTAAACAGGAAAGGGCATTGCATAGGCCGATGACATTGTTGCGACAAATAAGTCATGGTAGAGCAATCAAATATAAACATGTCAAGGGTGATGAAGCAATCACGGAGTAATAGCGCATCAGATTCCAAAGAAAAAGGAGGCAAGGTGCAAGAAGAGTACTTGAGACGGGCAACAAACCACGATGAGACTAGATGAACTTCCTACTTGGGTCAGCAAGGAAGACTAGGATGGTTAGGCTATTTTGATGCATAGGGGTTAATTTAATTTTTTGCTATGGAAATTGGAAGCAGATGATGCTACGTTACATCTGTTTAGACATTGATAGACGAACACTCCCAGTATACCGTGAGATAGGTTGGATTTCCTCAACAAAAAGAAATCTGATACTATCTCTCGGCTATTGGCTAGAGGTGATAGACTCATTATAATCGAATCCGTGAATAATTAGTGTATTTTATGAAAATTCCGTAGATTTTTTATTAATCGAATTGTAATCGTATTTTTCGTAAAATTCATGTATAATTCGGATTTTTCGTATAATTAGAATTTTTCGTAAAATACTAAAAAAAAAGAAGAATTTTTTAAATATAACGAAATTATCTTAAAATCTTCACACAAAAATTAGAACTTTTCAAGAACATCAACCCCTCTATTTTCTCGTTTGAAATCAGTATTAAACCCATCTTTCGTTTTTTCTCCGTATTAATCACCGTATTATTCTCTTACCGAATTTTTCTTTACTTTTTTGCTCAATTTTTTTTCCGTAATTATGTTTGTCGAATTAATCCCGTATCCGAATTTGGTTACTATGAATAGACTTATGCCAATTTTGTAATACTTTAATCTCAATTAATTATATCGACATACCATGCCTTATTGCCCAGTATGATCCCACTCCGACTTCGGAAGTGGGTTTTTGAAAAAAAAAAAAAAAAAAAAATCTCCTTGTAATGTAAGTTGTAGTCCCTCATGTTTAGCCACCGATCGACACAGCTCGCGGCCACAGGAGGCCGACTGTACGCAGTTGTATGCCACTGGTTCTAGCTTGACGGAATGAAAGTTGAGCTAGTCATCATGGTTCGGAATGACCACGTTTTGATTTGTGCCTCAGCAACTACATATCTATGTTTGGTCTGGAATTACCATGTAGACCTTAAATGAGCTCGAGGCCAGTTACGAATCCCACATCGATCAGACTACGACAAGGAATGGATCTACAATATGTGTCCTTCCTGTTAGCCTAATTTGTGATGTGTGTTTTAGAGCTATATATATAATGGTTCGAAGTCCAAACAAGTTAGAATGTTTCAAGTCAAATCTTGATCTGATCCTAATATTACTTAGCTGAAATGAGGAGCGGCTCAAGATAGATTATACCGAGTTTCAACAGTTTTCGTCGGATGGAACCGGTACTTATGCGCGGTGCATATATGGAAGCGAGGTCCCCTCCGGACATTTACCAAGCGTGCATATATGTAGTGTAAAATGGGAAATAAACCAGTTACCTGGAAAAGAAACATCAGGACATCACCCTTTCAATAGACGAAGTTGACCGTATCTTAACATGTGAATCACACCAACTCATTGCACGGTTGCTCCCTAAATTTAACTCTGTGTTCTGTTGACTGGTCCAAAACTTTCATGAATACGGCCATATAGAAGCAACAGAAACGTATGACTCTATACAAATATATCGACAAAAGAAACTATTAAAACAACAGTAAGACTGGTGGAAAACAAAAAGGAAATAATAAGTGTAAATATAGCTCACAGTAAAAATATACTACAGTCGCTACTCCACTAGAAAACATAGTTCCTTGCTTTGGTGGTGGTAGAGTTACTACAAATGTAATCGGGATAACAACAGTTCATATTGGAACCAATCCGTAGGGCACGATAACTGAACAAAGAGGGACTGTGGTATTTTTGCACAACCTTTTTAGTAGAACCCAGTTCGACTGTTTGTTTGTATGTGTGTCCAAAACCAAGCTGGAAAAGCATACGACCCCGACACAACCCTGTACTAGATCGAATCAGAGATTGATCTAGAGAACCTTACACCCCAACAAAATAACATATACCGAAATCTCACAACTCAATACTTTAGATCCCTAAACAATAACCCTGAGGAACTGTAGCAACACTGCAACAGATCCCCAGACATTATGATCTATGGCATATATGATTGAAAACAGATATTAAGCTCGAGCTCGGTTATCCAAACGGTCACATGGTAATGAGGGGAACGGGTAACTCCGGTATAGTTCAGTTCCAACTTTCATCAGATGAATCACCCAATCAAACGGAGTGTCACGATGATTGGGTTACCTCGGCAGGCAAAGGAAAACTTGTAGTGCTAACTTATAGGAGCGATACAGGTAATGGGAAGTCAAGTTCCATGAATACATATTCGATTTATACATTGAATGCTCAATACACCCACAAGGTCCAATATGAGATTATTGATGGGTAGGCGTCCCAAGTTCAACGTTAGACCTCCACTTCAACACCAACTATCTATTAATGTCACACTGTTTCACCAGCTGCATAAGTAAAAGCCCTTTGGAGTTGTATACACATCTAGTAGTACAGTGTGGAGTACTTTGCAACATTATACATGTGCAAAAAAGCATATATGCAGGCAACCCTAATGGCAAATGCTGTAGTGCATATGCATAGAAAATTATGACTGGTACCCAAGCAACTAACTTGCTGTTGAAAAAATATCTTTAGTAAAGATAGCTTTGGCCGATCGACGAAAACTCACAAGAAACTCATAGGAAGATGCGCAATCTTCAGACAGGATTCGGATGGAGACGGGACCGCCGAAACAAGAGGCAGAAGCAGATTCAGATATTCTGCCTACCAGATCCAGAACAAAGCTCTATCCTCCAATGAACCACAACAAAGGGGCAAATCGAGCAAAGAAGGGTGGAAAGGAATTGACCAAACCAGGAAGCATACATGAATATCAGAACATAAAGAGAGTATAATACAGTATGCAGAGAGTACAATACAGATACAAAACTACAGCAGCAGGTACCGAGCCTAGTCAGAACTCATAGGTGCACAAAAAAAATCTACACATTGACATAGACGGAACAACGATAGAACTGATCACAACGACAGCCTAACTATACAATCTAGTTCCATCTTCATTGCCTGGACTTATAAACTTATGGAGATGGCACCAAAAAAAAAAAAAAAAAAGAATACCTGAAAGCAGCTGGCAAAAAGTACGGATTGACAAAAAAACTTACAAATGAAGAAATAAGTTACTTCGATGATTTTTTCTTCGCAAGAGACCCTTCTCGCTGAGTGCGGAAGTGGCTAAGTAGCTGTTGAGCCTGCAAATTGTAGAGCGGCAAATGTTA
>JAOVYX010016321.1:0-25068 GCA_035668315.1 Drosera spatulata | reverse complement strand
AACATTAGGACTATCAATGTTAGGTTATCATGAACTGCGATAAGCTACAAGTGCTACCACACCATCATACAATAACAAAGAAATGCAAACATAACACAGCACAACATCACACAACGCACGGGGCAAAACTACCTATCACACGTTAATATGCAATTAGTATATTAACATGTATCGCCATCCAGACCAGAAATCTAAACGTTACCTTCTTATTGTAATTTACTCACACGCACGCTCAACTTGTTCTTTATGTCTCAACGGATGGAATCTTCAAATCCTATATCATGGTATGATTCACATATTAGTACATTTGTTTGTTCGTGTTACTGTGTTAAACATGTTTATTCATACTTTGTGCAATACCATTAGTCCTAATTGTGAGTATTTGGAGTTGTTTTAGGATCAAAACGATCATTCTCGGTCCAAAACATTCTGAGATGACATCCTGACCTCTAAGTCGGATATCTCGACCTCTGGAACGGGTGTCTCGGTGTCTGGAATGAACGTTCCTTCCTTTGAAGTGAGCTTTGGAACGAGTATCCTAGATTCTGTCCATCTTGACCTTTTGTCTTATTTAAATCTATAACTTATTGTATACAACTCTAAAAATTATTTCGTAAAATTTTGCAAAAACTAGACTTCATGATCTTTCCCGTGAGATAAAGTTTTCATCATAACATCTTACCAATAATAGCAGTTAATTAGTTCAAGTTTATATTTTCTGCTAGTTCAGGCAGTTTGACATTACTTTATTAATTAGCTCATAACTCTGTACATATAATTTTAAATAAATATTGGTTAATTGTTCTGAAAACTAGACTTCCATATCTTTTCATTGATATAAGGCTTGTCTTTTAAAGCTTCCTATATAATTTTATATAAAGCAACAAATTCATCTCTGTAACCAGCTTTTACAGATTAACATATCCGTACATTTTGATTTATAACTTAAGATTCTCATCTGCGAATCATGATTTATTAACTTTTTTAGAAAATAAATAAATGAGATTCAATATATATTAATATCATAATTTATTAAAGAGTGTATAATTTTCCATAAAATCTCTAATCAAGAGGATTACTTTCTCTCAATGGTGGTAAAAATGCTCCGAAGTTTCAACAATTTTTCCAGATTTTCTGGCCTGAATTCAAATGCACATAACTTCCTCGTTTTTAACAAAATTGAGTGATTCTTCATTCATTGGAAATATCAAAAAGTTCTCTACAACTTTTTTTTAAGACTCAGTTGCTGAATGTCAAAGCTGTCCAGAAACTGGTATGGTTGGTTTGCTAATTTTTTATGGTTTACCCAATCAATTCAATCCCAAATGATGTAAAACTTCTTAAACATAATATTTATTTAGTTCTTGTCATGTTTGTTCAGTTTTAGGCTTGTTGATACATAAAATCATAGGTTTCCCGGTCTCACGAGCATAACTCGTCTTTTAACTCATAAACGCATTTCAACCATCCGTGGCTTGTTTTCCTTACCGTTTCTTTTGTTATTAGCTACAAATAGACTGTATGAGACTAAGCTATGAGAGTCGCAGCGCTTACCCTCTTGTTAAAATGGTTTTGAGCCGGGTTTGACTTGGTATGGGTAGCTCGGTTCCACTCTTCCTTGTTTTGTGGCTCGTGTCCCCCTCTCCCGGTCTATTCTCCTTCCTCTGATGATGATCCTTCCTGTCTTTGTCTTTTCTACCACCTTGTTGTGTTACTTGAGGCAAAAGAAAAACATGAAGAAGAGAGAACAAGAGGAAGAAGAGAGGGAAGTGAAGAGGAGAGTGAGGGAGTCTTGGTATTGATGTTGGGTGGAGAAGTGATGGGCTTGGAAGTCGAGTGGTGTAGTGGGCTTGATGGTGGAGTGGGTGTAGTGGGCTTGATGGTGGAGTGGGTTAGTGGGCTTGGTGGAAAAGTTAGGCGTAGTGGGCTTGGTGGTGGAGTGGGTGCAGCGGGAGGAAAAGAGAGGGAAAGGGGAGTTGGTGGGTAATTCTAAAAAGCATCCCCCTTCCGTTTAATCGCAGGATCAGTTAATCCCACATCTCCCACAGCTTTCGCTCAAATTTTGCCACCACGCTCGAAAAATCATTTTATTAATTAACATATAATTTTCCAAATTTTTTCGCGACAAAAATTATCTCATCTTCGTCACAAATTTTAAAGTTATGAGCGTAACGTTACGTCTCAAAACTTTGAAATGAGATTCGTTACTTACTTTTAATTTATTGCAAAAGAGAAAACGCATATTTTCGTTATGTTTATTAATTTTTGAACTATTATTTGATCACAATTTTTATATTTATTTGATCAAAATTTTCTGAGGCTTTACAGGATTGGAAACCAAATTAATGTATGTAGTCACTGCATAGTTATATGGATCCCTTGATACTGAAATTTATATGAAAATCCCTAAAGGATTCCAGGTACCTGAAGCGCAAAGACTTAACCAGTTATATTCTGCTAGGTTGCAGAGGTCATTGTGTGGATTGAAACAATCTAGTTGGTACAATAGATTAAGTGAATACCTTATCAGAAATGGATATATAAATGATTTAGTATGCCGATGTGTCTTCATTAAAAGGTCACGAAATGGTTTTGCTATCATTGTTGTGTATGTGGATGATTTGAACCTTGTAGGTACTCCAGAGGAGCTAATTACAACGTCTCAATTTTTAAAAAGACAGTTCGAAATGAAAGAGATTGGAAGAACAAAATTCTGCCTAGGAATACAAGTAGAGCATTTATCATTCAGGATATTCATCCATCAATCAACATACACGGAGAAGGTATTATCTCGATTTTATATGGATAATGCTCATTCATTAAAATCTCCAATGGTTGTTCTCTCATTGGATGTTAAGAAAGATGAATTTCGACCTCCGGAAGACGGCGAACAAATTCTTGGACTAGAAGTTTCCTATCTAAGTGCAATTGGGGCATTGATGTATCTCGCAAACTGCACAAGACAAGATATTGCAATTGTTGTTAATCTGTTGGCTAGACACAGCTCTGCACCTACAAGGAGACATTGAAATGGAGTTAAGCACATCATGCGTTATCTTCGAGGAAGTATTGATATGGGATTACTATATCCTAAAGGATCGAAGTCTACTTTAACTGGATATGCTGATGCTGGATACCTGTCTGATCCTCACAAAGCAAAGTCTCAGACGGGATATGTATTTACTTATAATGATACTGCTATATCCTGAAGATCAATGAAACAGACCCTCACAGCAACTTCTTTGAATCATTCAGAGCTTATAGAAATACATGAAGCAAGCCGAGAATGTGTATCTTTGAGTTCAATGATTCAACACATTCAAGAGACATGTGGGTTATCGTTTGTCAGAGGAGCTCCTAGCATACTTTATGAAGATGATGCTGCCTGCATTGCACAACTCAGAGGAGGATACATCAAGGGTGACAGAACAAAACACATATCACCAAAATTCTTCTACACTCATGATCTTCAAAAGGATGGATACATAGATGTGAAGCAGATACGCTCAAGTGATAACTTGACAGACCTATTTACAAAAGCGTTATCGAGTATAAATTTTGCGAAGTTTCGAGAAAAAATTGGAATGCGTAGACTTCAGAATCTACTTCAACAAGATTCTGAAAATTAAAGGTGTTTGACTTGAGGGAAAGACTGTACTCTTTTTTCTTCGACCTAATTTTTATCCCATTGGATTTTTTCAGGTAAGATTTTAACGAAACAATCTCACTTCAGGTGATAGATATATTCAGGGGGAGTGTTGTGAAATACATATGAATGTCATCTATATCTTAATTTTCTGTGTATATTTTTCTTATCGTTTATTATTTTTTGAGGAAACCGCTTACACTGTTTGATACTATTCATATATTGTTTCATACTGTTCATGTGGGGCCCGACACTATTAATGTTAGGAGAAAAAGGTTGCGAAGCAATCGTCCACTTTGGCTAGAAACGTTGTGCCCTTTCTTTGTAAATACACTCCATTTTCGTAAGAATTAGAGAACGAGAGATGAAGAAAAATAATAAAATTTCGTTTCACTTTGGTTTTACAACAGAGTTCTATATATGCTCAGAGTTGTACTGAGTATTTATACTGTAATGGAGAGCCCTTATCTGGGGTCCATTGAAAAAGGACCTCCCAAGCCCATCAGTGATAAATAGGCTCAGTCCAGTGAGAAATTCAGGACAATGGCCCAGAAAAAGGTGAGACGATTCATGAGACTCGATTTATTCGATGGGCCTTCTTCTTGTTGGGCCTACCTAAACCATTATCAAGGCCGTACAGATGATTGATTTGTCCGTCCATTATATTCCCTCCCGAAAGTTTTTTTATTGTGTAAATTATCAATAGTTTTATTTTTTTTAAATTTATATATCATAAAATCATCCTTAATTTATTAATTATGATTTGATCTTTTTTTTTTATTTTTAGGAATGATGTGTTGTCTTTCTTATTATTAGATATCATCAAATTGAATTTATTTTTTTTTGTAGATGACTAATTGATCAATAAGATAATGAAATATAATTAGTTGATAAATATTTTAGTTTTTGATTATTAATTCTCTTTCTTATTTAGATCATCACAAGCTAAATAAAACATTCTCTCTCTCTTTTAACCTTTTTACATAAAAAGTATTAAATCTATAGTACACTTCACTAATCTCTCTCCCAACTATTACAATAAATTTCACTACCATTAAAAAATATTTTTTATTCATCAAAATTCACACAAATTTAATACACATATAATTTCTACATTGGATCAAAATATTCAATTAATTTGAGATGGAGGGCATACAATGCTAAGGAAGAGAATTTTTTTTGGTAATTAGGCTTGAGCTTCTTTGATTATATTTGGGCTAAACTCCATAAATGATCCAAAATTATTTATGGTTGGTAAAGTAGGTTTAGTTTTCTTTGATTATACTTGGGTTGCATTTTATTAATGATCCACAATTACGTACATACGTACTCCCTTCGTCCCAAAAAAATATTTTAGTTATATGCGTTCGTCGATGTAAACTATGATTCGCTACATTGGACAATAAAACATCATGTTTTGAAAAATTATCATAAAATAAATAGTTTAAGTTATATACTTCAATATAGGACTGGAACGTAATTTTCTTATGTCCTTAAGACGACAAACAAAACTCCTTGACATAGATGTTGAATAGTGAAAAAAAATCAAATGCTATATTTATTTTGGGATGAGAGGAACACAAACTAAAATAATTTTTTTTTAGTTTAATATAATTGAATTACTATCAAATGTTTGAATATAATTTAAGGGCAAAGAAAATATGATGTTACCATTATGTGTTATTAGTGATTAATGAATGGTGGAGATTAAATGATCTGAAAATTTCAAAAACAAAAGTATTTTTAAAAAAAAATCCATCATTGAATGAGTTCTATCAACACACAAATTATATGTTATAAGTAACAAACTCCCCCCCTTTTTTTTTTCATAATTTAAACATATGAGTAGAGCTCTAATTTATATGGTGGGCGTACCGATGTTCAGAATAGGCTTTATCTCACGGATACTTTGACTATTTATTACTCATTTTGTTTCAATGAAATTAGGATTATGGTTAACCTTACACCAAATTTTTTTTTTTAGTTTTTTCAAATAATTCTGTTTTGTGATATTTTTAAGAAAAATAACATACAACTCCCTCCAACTTTCACAGTTTTGTACAAAAACCCCTTTACCCAGGAAATAAGCATACTAACTTTTCATATTTTACATCCTCGTTAACTCGGTTGAGAGAAATATATAGAAAAGACAAAATTAAACACCAACAAAAAAAAACCGAAAACAAAACAAGAAAAAAAAAAGAGAAAAAGAAAACGATGGTTATTGATATGTATGCGATTTGTCACGGGGTTAGAATTTCACTACTCGTGCGGCACTCAAGTTACACTCGAGTTCAGCCTAACTCGTCACTCAAAGGTGATTCTTGAGAACGCAAAAAAGTTTTGGACTTGAAAACAAGCTTTGTATTGAAAACACTTGAAACCTTACAATGTATGCTTTGTGTTTGCAAGAATGAGATGAGATGGTTTGTCCAAAAGACCTCACCCCTATATATACAAGTCCATGGAGGGTTCTAAACTTGGCATCTAGACTCTTCCGTATCCTTCTCCTCCTCAGTAAATTCAAGAGTCTTCTAGACTCTTCTCCCAAAATATTTACATAGAATTTTCTAGAGAGCTCTTCCTAACTCTAGGAAATTTTAGAGAATTCCGAAGAACCCTAGAAAGGTATGGAGGAGTCATGAAGTTTGTGGAAATTTCTAGAGAATTCTTCAATACCAACCTCGCTACTTAGATTGTCTGTGACATGCTCCTCCATCTATGTCACAGACGTCCTCGTCGCGACGGACTTGTAGGCCTCGATCCGATCCTTGAATTACCACAACGAGTCTTCGGGCTCCCAACTTGCCTCCTCCACTGGCAAGTTCTTTCACTTGATAAAATACTCCTTGTAGCGCGGTATCCCTGATCTCCGGATCTCTCGATCGGCCATGATTTCGTCCACTTCCTTGTCATAAGAAGTGGTCACCGTCCCTGTGGGTGCGCGGGTGGATATGTCTCGATCCGGGTCTTCCTCATCATGGTGGTATGGCTTGAGATGACTCACGTGGAAGACCGGATGAATCTTGAATCGCGGTGGACGTTCCAAGTGATAAGATGCCTTTTCCACTTTCTTGATTACCGGGAAGGGTCCCTCGTACCTCCTAACGAGCCCCTTATGTACCTTCCTCAGTGTCTTGTATTGCTGGGGTATGAGCTTCACCATGACAAGGTCACCAACTTGGAACTCCAAAGGCCTACGATGCTTGTCGGCCTATTTCTTCATCTTCTTGGCCGCTTTGTTGATGTAGGAGCGAGCCATCTCCGCCTGTTCATGCCACTACTTTGCGACCTTGAAAGTTGCGGGGCTACTCCAGTGTAGCCACCCGCAAGTGAATTCGGAGTCAAGGGTTGTTGTCCCATTTCCAACTCAAACGGACTACTCCCTGTTGCCTCCGACTTTTGTAAGTTAAAGGAGAATTGGGCAACATCGAGCGACTTCGCCTAATCTCGTTGATTGGCACTTATGTAGTGCCTCAAATAGAGTTCCAACAAAGCATTCACCCGTTCAGTTTGGCCGTTGGTTTGGGGGTGAAAGCTGGTAGAGAAGTTGAGATCCGTCCCGAAAAGCTTGAAGAGCTCCATCCAAAACTTGCCCGTGAAGCGAGGATCTCGATCGCTCACTATACTTCTCGAAATTCCCCAATATTTCACCACGTGCTTGAGGAAGAGACGGGCCGTTTCTTCGCCTTTGCAATCCCTCGGAATGGAAATAAACGTCGTATACTTGGTGAAACGGTCGGCTACCACCATAATCTACCCACACCCCTCGGATTTTGGCAAGGCACATATGAAGTCCATGGAAACACTCTCCCATGGCCTTGATGGAATGGGAAGTGGTTCCAAAAGTCCTCCCGGCGAACGTTGCTCCACCTTGTCTTGTTGGCACACAAGACATGTTTGCACATAAGTCTCCACGTCCGCTTCCATATTCGGCCAATAGTAACATTCACTTACCAGAGCCATAGTGCGATGTACTCCAGGATGTCCGGCCCATTGAGAGTAATGATACTCTCGAACGATCTCCTTCCTCAAGTTTTCCTATTTGGGAAGATAGACCCGTTTGTCCTTTGTATAAAGAACGGTTTCTTCGAGCTAGAAACGACGGGTCTTTCCCTCCTTGGCGAGTTGTACCACACTCCTCGCCATTAGATCTTGCTTGAGCCCCTCCTTGATCTGCTCCAAGAGAGTGCTTTGGGGCCTTGATAGAGTCGCAAATGTTGCCTTTCGACTCAATTCGTCCGCCACTAAGTTTGCCTTTCCCGACTTATAGGCAAACTCGAAGTCGAACTCTGCTAAGAAAACTTGCCATCGCGCTTGCTTCGAAGTCAACTTTTTTTGGGTTTGGAAATAGCTCGTGGCAACATTGTCCGTCATGACCACGAACTTTACTCCCAATAAGTAATGCCGCCATGTTTGAAGACAATGCACCACCGCGGTCATTTCCTTCTCATGGACGGTGTAGCGCCTTTCCGTCTCATTGAGTTTTCGGCTTTCATATGCTATTGGATGTCCCTCTTGCATAAGAACTCCTCTAATAGCAAAGTCTGAGGTGTCGGTGTGCACTTCGAATGACTTGGTGTGATCGGCTAGGTTAAAAACGGGTTCTTCCATCATGGCCTTCTTGATTTCCTCGAAGGCCCTCGAGCATGGCTCCGACCAAATCCAAATCTTGCTCTTCTTCAAAAGATTTGTTAAGGGGGACACTATTGCCGAGTACCCCTTTACGAACCGTCGATAGTAGTTGGCTAACCCAAGGAAGGAACGAAGCTCCGGAACTTTGGTTGGTGGTTCCCACTCTTGGATAGCCCGTACCTTACTTTCATCCATGAGCAACTTCTCATCCTTGATCTTGTGTCCAAGGAAGTAAACTTCTTGACGGGCGAATGAGCACTTCTCCTTTTTGACATAGACCTCATTGTCCTCAAGAACCTTAAAGACCATCCTTAAGTGTTGGGCATGTTCTTCCAACATGGTACTATATATGACAATATCGTCCAAGTATACCACCACGAACTTGTCGAGATAGGGATGGAAGATGTTGTTCATCAACATGCAAAACGTAGCCGGTGCGTTTGTAAGGCCGAAAGGCATAACAAGAAATTCATATGAGCTATACCTCGTTACGCACGTTGTCTTGGCCTGGTCTCCTTCGACGATCCTTACTTGATAGTATCCCGACCGAAGGTCCAACTTGGTGAAATATCTTGCTCGCCCAAGTTGATCGAACAAATCCACAATCAATGGAATGGGATACTTGTTCTTGACGGTCACCTTGTTCAATGCCCGGTAGTCGATGTACAACCGAAGAGAACCGTCCTTTTTTCTTTGGAATAACACGGAAGCTCCATAGGGCGCTTTGGAGGGTTGGATGAAGCCGACATCCAACAACTCATTTAATTATTTCCGAAGTTCCTCCAACTCCATGGGTGTCATCCGGTATGGAGCCTTTGCGGGCTGCCGGGTCCCCGGCTCCAACTCGATCTTGTGATCCACCTCCCTCCTTGGTGGAAGTTTCTTCGGGAGTTCCTTCTACATGACATGGGAGAACTCCTCGAGCACTTGTGTGATCTCCCATGGCACCTCTTCTTCTAATTGAGGGCCCTCGTCGACCTTCAATGTGGCTAGGAAGGTCAGTTCCCCTTGCTTAAGTCCCATTGATAGTTGCATGGCCGAGAGTACCTTCCCCTTCGTCTTTTCTTGTCGCTCCACCAGGACCATGCAAGCTCCATCATCCTTTACGATGCACATGGCACTAGCAAAGGGGATCGGGAACGTGTTTACCTTGTCCAAGAAATCGAGCCCAAGGACAAGTGGATAATCATCCATAGGAACAACCGAAAGATCAATCGTTCCTTTCCATTCTCCGATACGTAGTCGCACGCCATGGCTATGCCATAGATTGGCTTGTCTTCCGAGTTCACTGTCTTGAGTAACCTCTTCTCCTCAACCACTTGGAGACCAAGTCTCTTTGCCTCTTCCAACGAGACAAAGTTGTGTGTTGTTCCGGTATCAACCAAGGCTCTGGTTGTGTATGGTCCAATCCGAGCATCGATGTACATCAACCCTTTTGATGAAGGTTCCTCTCTCAACGCCTTCACCGCGTTGAGAATCCGCAGCGATCCCATCTTGATTGGCTCTTGGGCGGGTTCCTCCTCTACCCATGCCGCCATCGCCGTGAGTGCCTTCTTCTTTCGGCATTCACGAACGTAGTAAGGGCCATCACATAAGTAGCACTTCATCTCTCCTTTGGACTTCCCCGTGTCCTTGGAGTTGGTCTTACTCCACCCTCGGTTGTCGCCCTTGCTTGGTCCACTTTTGGAGGAGTTGGATACTTGCTTACCTCTATCCTCCTTGTCTCCTCCACCTTTCTCAAAGTTGCCCTTCGAACTCCTGCTCCGCGAGGCATCATTCCTCTTGAACTCAACAAGAGACTCCGTGGTCTTGATCTTCCTCTCTTCATCATCGCTGCTCAAAGTATTGCTCCATGTTGAAGAGAAAAGTATCAAGTTCCTTGGCATCCCTTTTTCTGGAGAAAGGTTTCACTTTAGGTGGATCAAACCGAGTGTCCCGCCCCATGTTAGGAGCGTTGTTCGCTATGGCGACCTTGTATAGCGTGGCATCCTTACGAATCACTTTGATCTCATCTTGAAGAGAGACCACACTAGCACGAAGGCTATCCATTTGCTCTTGGAATTGTTTACGAAGGTTGTCCAAACAAGCATTGAGGATGCCTTGCAACTCACCTTTGAGGTCTTCCTCCCACGCCTCCATAGTCTCGTTGCTAGGAATATCATCCTCAAGCCGCTCCAACACCTTTGTCATGATCTCTTCCATCCGCGAGAGTCGTGACTCCACGACTGCTCGGGCATCCTTCGATTTACCCATTTTCTTGCACATGGTGACATTCATGATGGTCATCTACTCTCCGTGCTCGGTCACAATGCTTGAATCCATCTCTCGTACGAACCTGCTCTGATACCAACTGTCACGGGGTTAGAATTTTACTACCCGTGCGACACTCAAGTTACTCATTCCTTCACTCGAGTTCAGCTTAACTCAAAGGTGATTCTTGAGAACGCAAGAGAGTTTTGGACTTGGAAACAAACTTTGTATTGAGAACACTTGGAAACTTACATTATATGCTTTGTGTTTACAAGAATGAGATGAGATGGTTTGTCCAAAAGGCCTTATCCCTATATATACAAGTCCATGGAGAGTTCTAGACTTGACATCTAAACTCTTCCATATCTTTCTTCTCCTAAATAAATTCAAGAGTCTTTTAAACTTTTCTCCCAAGATATTTACATAGAATTCTCTAGAGAACTCTTCCTAACTCTAGGAAATTTTAGAGAATTCCGGAGAACCCTAGAAAGGTATGGAGGAGTCATGAAATTTGTGGAGAATTATAGAGAAGTTTTCAAGACCAACCTTTCCACTTAACTTGTCCGTGACAGATTGCATAATCGGATATAGGGAATCCGAGATTTCGTTCTTTTGTTCAATCAAATAGATTATTATTATTATTGTTATTATTATTATTATTATTATTATTATTTGAACATCGATATTGCTTGAATCCGATTAAGGATTTGAAGTTGGACCATCTACCTGAATAAGTAGAAGAGGGGAACTAGGGTTCTAGTCGCCGGAGACGATTCGCTGTGAGACGCCTCTCTGATCATGGTGAAACGAGGTCGGAAGAAGAAGAAGTCTGAATCGGTCCCGTTGAGCACGTTTTTGCAATCTGAGAACACGAAGGGGAGTGAGGTTGTTGAAGTTAACCAACCTACTCCGTCTCCTGCTAGACCTAATGCTGAGATTGATGCCGGTTCCAATGTGGGAGTGGGTAGTAGTCGTAGATGGGTGGATGAGGTCGAGACGCAAAGCCCTTCCCGTTAATTGTCTGCTGTAAAAGCTGGGATGTCGGGGAATAAGGAAGTTCAGGATCCTGCTGTTGCGAATAGGGATGTGAGTAATGGGATGAAATTGGATTTTGTGGATGCTGTTGAATCGGAGTTGATTATCACTTGGGACTATGTTGAGGAAGAACGGAGGTATTGGAAATATGCTCTTATTGATTAAGTATTGGGTGAGAGGGTTCCTTATGCTGCTAATGGTGAATTTCGTTCACTGCATTGGAACAAGATTGCTATGCCAGAGATATTACTCCATGAGAAGGGGTTTTATATTTTTAGATTTGCAGATAAGAGAGATATGGAAGTTATAAGGAGCTCTTCTTGGTTTTTCTCTCTAGGCCTATGGTTCTTCGCGATTGGGAGCCTCACTTCCAGTTTGATGAGAGTGCGCTTGAATCTATTCAAACTTGGGTTCAGTTTTCTGAGCTAGCTGGATCTACAGTTTTGGGGTAAAAGGGCTCTTGGAAAGATTGCTAGCCGTGTGGGGAAGCCTGATCATCAGACCGCAGTGAAGGGGAGAATCTATTTCCCTCATGTTTTGATTGAGGTCAATGTGAGGAAAGATCCGGTGGAGCAAGTGTCCTTTATAGGTCCTGAAGGTGAACATATTGTGCAAAATGTTGTGTATGAATGGATGCCTTCTCTCTGTGAGAAATGTGGTAGACGGGTACATAAGTCTTCTTCATGTAGACCTGTACAAAAAGTGAAGCATGTTTGGGTGCCTAAGGAATTGAAAAAGGAAGTGAAGGAGCCTAATGCAAACACTCAGGTTTCATCTGATCCTGATTAGTGGACTGTTGTGAGAAGGAAACGGTCTGGTAAGGAGGTGGTTCCTGATGGTCCTTTGGATGAGGTTGGTCTAGGTGAGAGTGGAATTGCTGAGGCAGTGAATAATCACCTTTTGGCCACTGCTATTCCTCCTGTGTTAGTAGGGGTTACCTAACATGTTTGCTGCTTGGAATGTCCGTAGTATAAATAAGCCTGCGAAGTCATTAGCTCTTAGGCAGTTCATTAGAGCGAACAAAATAAAGGTTATGGGTATCTTAGAGACTAGAGTCAAAGTCACTCATTTCAATAAAGTAGCTTCTTCCTGTTTTAGAGACTAGGAGATGTTAAATAATTACTGCATTGCTAGGAATGGAAGGATATAGGTGATGTGGGACAAGGCTTCCTTTGAGCTGAAATTCATCTCTGGTTGATCAAGTCGTCCATTGTGAGGTCTCTTCTGTGGATGGGAGATTTAATGCAGTATTGTCTTTCATTTATGCTTGGAATACTAAAGCTCAGAGGAGCAAGCTCTAATGCTTATATTTTTGAAGAGGAGAAGATTGGACATGTGGGTGTGTTTTTGGATCCTTGTGACGAAATGAAACACTGGCTCTTTACTCGTGGTCTGTAGGACATCCCTGCAACTGGGTGTTTTCACACTTGGTGCACTAACATGAGAGTAAAACTAGACAGAGCTCTGGGTGATGAAAAGTGGATGGAATCCTATAAGGCAGCTGCTAATTTTCTTGAGTCAGGTCTTTCTGATCATAGCCCTAAGGTGGTCAGAATCCTGGATCAACCACTTGTGAAAAACCCCTTTCGATACTTAAATTCATGGGGCTCCCATCCCAGTTTCTTGGATATTGTACTTGAAGTGTGAATGACATATCTGGTTGTATCATGTTCCAAGTGGTCCAGAAACTGAAGCGTTTAAAAGCTCCCTTGAGAAATCTGCATAGAGCCTATTTTTCTGATATTGCTGGACGAGTTGCTCAAGCTGAACAAGTTCTACTGCTTAGACAACAAGAACTAAGAACTGTGTATAATGATTTGACTAGAAGCCTGCGTTCTCAAGCTATGTTTGAATATAAGACCTTGTTAGCTCAGGGGGATATGCTTTTACGGCAACTTGCAGAGGACCAATGGTTCTCCTCTGTTGACAGAAATACCAAGTATATCTATAGTATTATTAAAGCTAAGAGGAGAAAGAAGCAGATATTGTCCATTAAAAATCTGGGAGACTGGGTTTCTGATGAGTCTCATTAAGGAAGAATTCCTTGCGTTTTATAAGCAATTACTGGGGCAGAATTCTCAGTTTGAGCTATGTTTTGAAGAAGGAATTATGGCTGAAGGTGCATTGCTGAATTCCTCTCAGAAACAGGATCTCATACAGGATATTTCTAGTAAGGACATTCATGATGCGTTATGGGAGATGACACAAAAGCCCCCGGCGCAGATGGGTTTTAAGCTGCTTTTTTTAAGAAAAGCTGGTGTATTGTTGGTCCTGACATCATTCATTTTGTATGGATTTCTTTCGGTCAGATAAACTCCTTACTAAGATTAACTCTACTGTCATTCACATGGCTCCCAAAGGGCAAAGTCCTTCATGCCCTACTGAGTTTTGTCCCATTTTCTGTTGTTTGACCCTATGCAAGATCATCTCAAAGGTGATTTGCAATAGGATTAAACATGTGCTGCCTTCTATTGTGAATGAGGCTCAGAGCGCTTTCATTAAAAGTAGGCTGATTGTGGACAATATCATGTTGTGTCAAGAGCTCGTTAATGGCTATGAGAGAAAGCATGTTTCCCCTCGATGTATAATGAAGTTCGACATTAGAAAAACTTATGAGTCTGTACAATGGAGGTTCCTTGAAAAACTTTTACAGCCTTTTGAATTCCCTGATAGGTTTGTCTCGAGGATAATGGCATGTGTTATTACTGTTAGTTATTCTGTAACGTCCCGACTTTTCATTACTTATTAATGATACATATAACGTCATTGTCGTGGGGCCCAACATCTCAGATAAGTAAAAATTATATTTCTTGGTTTAGTAATAAGAATTAAGTTAAGTTCATTTATATATCATTAGTTTAAAAACGTTTGATGCACTCAATCATAACTCAGAATATCATCTTTATAGCGAAATTTACATTTCTTTTTAAGATCAAAATACCTTTCACACATAAGGTATATTTAGCATCAAATCTTAGGTCACATTTCTCTTTTAAGTTTTGTTTTTATAATAAAGAGAAGAAGAAAGACATAGAAAAATAGAAATCGTGAGTTATAGGAGCTCAATAACGTGTTGGTCTTCTTACTAGGGATTACACGATAAAAGAAGGTAAGAAAAGAAAAGGGAAATGATCACTTGTATCCTTTATTTCAATACTCTGAAATTATCATATGAATCTGGTATTCACAATTATCATCACAAACATACCAGTGATTCATCATAGTCACATAAGTACACTTAACACCATGTAACAACGCTCGAAACTATGCTTCCATCGACACTCTATATATTATCAATGTCATTTAATTACGTTATATCCTTTATGATATTACAGTCAAGACCTCAATATTAAACAAATTGAGATAATAACACTGTGACATGACAGGTCTTCAGTCCAAGTTTCACGTATTGCTGCACTCAACAGTTCACTCAAGACTTTGTTATATTTACCATTATAACAATCACACACAGACGACAGACAATAAATACCCTCAATGTTATAACTGTCTCCTTGACGAGACTTATTCAATTTCATAAGTAACCTCTCTTCAGTTTTAACAAAAGAGACATCCGCGAAAGAAGATCAGCAAAACCGGAGGCCAGGGTCTCTTACAGTGAGATACTCTCATATAAAAACGACCTCATAAGGTCGATAAAAAAATGTTACCATCAAGTCAAGGTATAATACATACGACAGACACATACGACCTCCCGAGAATTTTGGGTGTTTTGAGCTGAATATATAACGTTACGATTTTAAAAGAAATCGTGCTAAAAGGTTATATATTTCAATCCAAGAAAATATTTGATTAATTAAATTAAATATGACGATGGAATATTTGGGATGATTAGTTGAACGCGCTAATAAACCTTACGAACGAATAACGTTACAAAGTTATAACGTTATAAACGTTGCGCGTAAGGACTATCGATTTAATCCCAAAAACAATGAATTATGACTCGGGAGGTCATATTTTCATATACGGGATAAGTTTATCGATGCAAATAAATTTTCCATAGATTAATATTGCGAAATTTGGGTGAATAATGGATCGAACGAGACGTATCGTGGGACAAAACGGGGTGTTTTCCCACTCACTCACCCACTTCTCCTAACACTCCCACTTCTTCTTCCACACCCGCACCTCTCCACTTCACTCACTTTCTCCACACCACCACTCCCACTTCCACTCTCCCCTGCCGGCCACCAACACCATCATCTCCGGCCACCTCTCCTGCAGCCACCATCATCATACCATCATTGCCGTCATCTTCACGATCATCATCGCACCATCACCACGACGAGGGGCAGCAGCACGCCGTGTGAAGGAGTAACGCCAGTTGCTCAACGAGTTAACATCGCCAACGGATCCGTCTGTGTGATCGTGTGCTTAAGAAAACCAAACACGTTCGAGGTAACCTCACTCGTTCGGCACACTTCTTTTATTCGTTCACACACGATCTTTGCTTCCGTTCATGCTTTTGGGATATGTTTTGATGTGTGTAGAATGGATTGGATGCGTTAAAACGCGAATTGAGCGATCCGGTGTCGGGCAGGGAGGTTTCCAGCAGGATTCTGGCCGGAGATTTGTCGCGCCGGCGACGGGACAAAAATAGGAATTTTGCCTGCACCGTGGCGTCACGCCCGCGATGGGGGTCACGCCCGCAACACGTCGCGGCCCCGACGGCCTTCTGGCTTGGAAAAATATATTTTCGTACCCCGAATCTTAAACTTAAATGCGTATTTGAGATATATAACACATACGCATGGAAATATATCGTCAAACGTGCATAAACGATCACGTTGGACATGTGGTGGGGTATTTGGGGTTGAAATGAAGTAGAATGTACCCTTATAATGTATATACTCTCATGGGAAATAAATGAAAACGATCGCTAAATGATTAATAAAATGGGAACAGGGGATGTGGAGCATAGTTTCATTATCCGTGTGAACTAATGAAAAGCAAACAAATAAGAAACATCGCCTCTTTGAACTGATAAGGACGGCATAGACATCCCTTGTGGATCCGTTGGATCGTTGGGCGTTTTCCTTGAAATCATTGAGAAGGTCGAACATGGTGTCCCTTCTTTGATCCATTGCGATCATCTATTTCTTTGAATAGCCTTGGTGGCTTGGGTTCAAGTCATTGCACTCCTGTATTATCATCTTAGTCATCGTCATGGGTGAGAACAAGTTAGGGAGCGATGGACATCCCCCATCCTCTTTACATGCATACAACGGCTTCTACGCCGTTGTGGCGGGGTCACGGGTTGCTCTTTGCAGGGAGGCCCAAATTATCTCAATGTTGGAAAACGATACCACATTGAATGCGCACAAGAGGTGCAAGGCGACGCACAGAGTAGGCAGGTGTGAATATACTAAACCTATTGGGTAGCCCGGATGACGATTGACACTTTATCTTATCTCTATACTCCGAGTCGGTCATATCCTTGGAGTTGTCGCTGCTTTTGAGTCGAGTCATGAACCCTAATTATCTGCAAAAGAAAGGAATGACTCTTAAAAGCGATACAAAACCATGTAAAGAAATAAGAAACGATGTTGTGTGATATAGAGCCCATATTTTCTTACATATATAAAAATATTTTAGGGACTTTCGACGGTCGCCATAACCGTTAGCGGAAGTTTCCTGTAATTGGGATTCATATACCTGAGGTTGCTGAGCTTCATTAGCTCACGGTTAGGTTTTTCAATTGTAGGTATGCCCCCAGTAGCACCTGAAGGCTCTTAGAAAGAGCTTGCTTGTATACAGATGAATCCATATACTTTGGATATTATGGCAGATCTTATGTCTATATGTTTAAATGTAATAAATGATCTGCATAGATTTCGCTTAAATGTTGTAACTAAACAAGTATTTGGTTACTGTTTATAGTTCCTTGACTTCTGTACCCCTAAACCCATTCGGCTTGTTTAGCCTTGTCACAGACCGGGTCTGTGATGGCATAACGCTCACGTATCTTCCAACGCGGAAAGTCGAGGGCGTTACACTATAAGAAATTTATTCTTTCGAAAAAACCTTTAAAAAAAATGGTGGAGAAGGGTGACATGAGTAAGAGTTAGGATAGAGGCACAGTGATCAAGAAAAAAATATTTTAGTAATCACTACATAATTCCAACCTTATTATCTAACTCCTCATGGGATCGACGTCCCTCATCACTATATTGGGTATTTTGATAGGGGGAATTAATTTGTGCGCATAACGATACGCGACTCGGCCCGATAAGAAATAATCCACTAATTATATCACACGATTACAATTATCGTCTCTCTCAACTCACTCAATCTCATCTTATGTTTCGCTCTAAAAAAAGCCTCCCATAATATCTATGCCAACCCACTCCATTCGATATACAATTAAATCTGATATCATAAATAAGGAGATAGACACAAAATTCGGACCAAATCTCGCATTCGGCCCAAATAAATGCATACCTGTTAACAAACATCCACCCTCGGACGTGGCTGAGCCCGCGCCTGAGCGCTTCACATTTTTCCCTGAATGCTTGCACGATGGAACAGCCCGCACCCGGGCATGGAAACAGTCTGTGCTTGGATGCGTTGTTATTTCTCATGGCCTGTCTTCACGTCGAACTCCTTCGTCCATTAAATCCTTCACGATAATTTTCAACTGTTCCTCGCACTAATACTAGACCGTGTTTCAGAGATTGTAAATGGGTGTTCTTCCATATCACATGGTGACACTGACACATCCTTTCGAAGTTTATGTATTATATGTATGTCGTGTCCCAACACAAGTACGTTATTGTAAAATCTTCATTCTTGAATAAGGATCATGGATTTATGCTTGGAATTACTTATTAGATACTGAGTTCCCATCTTATGGCCGAAATCCTCTTTCCTTTTGGTTAAAAAATTTACCGTGTGTCTGGACTTGTGTATCCATTGGTGACCAACTCTAATTGTCATAATCTCAGTCATTGGATCTACATGGAAGGATGAACATGTCGCTTCAGTAAGCCATGATCATAGTGTGATGCCTGGAATTCGAATAGAATCTAAGATGTTAGTATATTTCATAAGATTATTGACCTGCGACTGAATCGTTTCCATTGAACTTCCGCATTGAATCAATTCCATCACTTGTATTTTTGTGGTTATCACTTGTTAGGTAAAAAATGTTAAAGCTTATCACTATAAACACCGTCCGCATCGTTCACATCAGTTGCTCTGTCCGCATCGACTACTATTCATCTCTTTCTCTTTCTTGCGAAACATGTGTTTCTTATGTTTAATTATGTAAATCAGTAACCTTGTTGCCTATATAAGGAGAGCATTTCCCCCCTGTGAAAAGAAAAACAAGAACAAGAAGAACAACTAAGCTTGTAAAGCTTTAACTTGTGCTAAGATCAATGTTATAAGTTATGTCTTATAAGAGTGTGTCCAAATAAAATTGTGTAAGTAGTGAGTGCGAAATATATTTAGTGTGTGGTTGCTTTTATAAAGTATATGGGTTAGTAATATTCTATTGTTATTAGAAATTATATTTTTCGATATACATTGGTTACCGATGATCCAATTTTTAAACAAGTGGTATCAGAGCCACGTCGGAAATGTTGAGTATTTTAATGGATCCAAATACAAAACACTCACAATCTCTTACAATAACACAAACACTCTTTTATTGATAACACACCAAATTGAAAAAATACAACAAATGACAAGTTAAAGTGCCAAACACTTTAACTGCACTCCATGTCTTCTTGTAATGTTATGCTAAACAAAGAATGCATCTCCTCTTTATATAAGCATAAAATGTAAACCAAATGCTCAAACTTTCTAATGTGAACATAGAAGCTTATTCCATAATCTTGGCTTAAATGCTTTTCAATATGCTAATGTGAAGGATCAATAATAATCAACCACAATCGAAATGCTAGTGTGAATATTCAATACCTACCATGAGAGAAAGACGCTGGACACTTTAACACTCCCCCTCAACGACTTCTCTCTCATGGTCCTTTATCATATAGCCGAGAAACCCATTCTTCCTCGACTTCACTCTTTGTATGTGCCATCATCATATTTCCTTCAATTGATTTGTATCGACACTCTCTACCTACTGTCCTTTCCTGTCATAAAAAAAGCAACAACCATTCCTCTGATTTTTATAGCTTGGTGAATCTCCCTTTTCAACATAATAGTTTTTGTCTCCACCTTGTTGTGAGCATTCTCCTTCCTGCTATCTTGACCATTTTCTCTGTTCTTGATCGCTACCTCTGCGATCTTTATCTTTATTTTAATCGGTCTCCTTTTTAATTGAAGTTCCAGCCGACTTCTTCATGAGAGTTTCTTGGTTCACAAGTAAACTCTTCAACTCTAGTATACTTCGCTGAGACCCCCATTTCTGGACCGTTGTCACGAATCCAAAGTATATTGGCTGCAAACCATGAATCAGAATCCGCTTCATTCTGTCGTTATCGACCTTTGTCGATGGATTCAATTGACCAATCTCATGACAAATAGATTTAAGTTTTGCAAAATATTCACTAATTGACATTTCACCTTGATTGGTTGTCATTAGCGAACTCTCCAGAAACTACAGTCTAGCATTATTCTTTTTCGAGAATAATACCGTGAAGATATCCCATGCCTCCTTTGGCGTCTTCACACCCTCTATGTGAAGCAACAAGTCCTTCTCGACTGTTATCTTCATCGTGTACATTGCTTTTCCTGCTTTTATCTTTCACTTTTTGACATTTTCAGGTTTAATTGGCGCACTAGTATCGCTACCACCAACTATCTTCCAAAGATCTTGTCCCTATAAATAAGCCTCCATACAAGTCTTCCATTCTCGATGGTTGTAATTACCTAGCCTTTCCAATCCTCCTCCAAGACTGAAAAGCTCCCCCATCCTCAAATGCTTAGTGCTAGACTTTGGTGGCTCTCGTGCTGGACAACTAGTAGTGATTAGCCATATCCTTCTCGGATCGCTTTTAAACTGTTCCAGTACTCTTCCTAGGTAGCCCTTTCCAGAAGCACTCCTCACAAATAATATTCACTTACACTAGCATCGGCTTTCGGCCACTAGCCTAAGTATCTCCCTCTAAAAACGTTGGTCCCTTACCACCCGTTCTGATACCTAATGCTGAGTATTTCAGTGGATCCAAATACAAAACACTCATAGTCTTTTAAAAAATCACAAACACTCGTTTAGTGATAACATACCAAATTGAAAAAATACAACAAATGACAAGTTAAAGTGCTAAACACTTTAACTGCACTCCATGTTTTCTTGTAATGTTATGCTAAACAAAGAATGCATCTTTTCTTTATATAGGCATCAAATGTAAACCATATGTTCAAACACTCTAATGTGAACATAGGAGCTTATTCCATAATCTTGGCTAGTCAAATGCACATGCTAAATGCTTTTCGATATGCTAATGTGAATGGCCAATAATAATCAACCATAATGACAATGCTAGTGTGGATCTTTAATAGCAACCATGAGAGAAAGATGGTGGACACTTTAACAGAAAATATGCAGTTGGTGAAATCTTATTTTTACTAGACTCCTTAAATAAAATTTATCGATCTTTTAAAAATTATGAAGTTACTAGTAGAAAAATAGTTTTACTGTTCTTATTTGGAATTGCAAAATATTATTGCTGTTGTAAAAATATTTTTTACCGTAGCTTAAAAATATTTTTTTATGGAGTCACCATGGCAGAGACTATCAGCTTGGTCAACAATATTGAGAAGCTAAATAACAACAATTATAGCACTTGGAGTATTAGAATGAATTTTTACTTTCTCGATTAAAATCTCTGGGAGATTATTGATGGATCTGATATAGTATCTCCAAAAGAGAGGGACGATGACCTGAAGAAATGGAAGGTCAATGCTGGTAAGGCGATACAGTATTGTTACATGCTTTATCAACCTTCATTCTTTCAGAGACAGAGGCCAATCTCCTCCATTACAAGCATTGAGGCTATAGAGTTGATTGATTTTCACCCAACAAGGTCGGAACTTTTATGCTCTAATGACGGGAGCGGTTTCATTAGCTTATGGGATATCAAGAACAAGAAGTCTGAATTTATAAACAGTTTTGAGGTGAATTTTTTGTGTATAATGATTCCAGCTAAAGAGCATACATAAACGTTGTTATGTACACATGAACTTGTCTGATGATATTTTATTTTTTCCAACTGCAGGAAGGCTCATATCAAGTTCAATTCTAGCCTCAAGGGAACTATTTGGCCAGTGCAGTTGATAAAATAGTCAATGTAATCGACGGTGAATCGCTGGCCATCCTTTCACGAAAAACGATATGGGTAGTCTCGTTTGCTTGAAATTGCTTCTCTCTTGGTGGAAATGATCTTAACCCTTTACTTTCTTTTGCTGCCTCAGCAACATCATAGCGATATTTGTTGTGTTTGTTGGGATAGAATAGGAAAGTATCTTGTGTCCCTTAGTGAAGATATCATCCGGATTTGATCATCTGATGGGAAATTGATGTACAAATTATATTCTGTTGGAGGTAAAAACTTCGAATATTGCACATATAATCCAGGCCATAATCTCCTTTTGGTTATCGGTAATGACAAGGTACACAGATTTTCCTATTTGCTGGCATTTAATGCTTTGCTTTATCGATGCTTGTTTCCCCAGCTGCTAGCTCTTGTTTAAGATGTTTGTGAATTTCTCCTTTGAGTCATGTGGTTATGCATCCGATCAAAGATTTTTTTTGTTGGTATGTGGGTTACACTAACAAACTTGATTATTAAATTTTGAATTTTGAGTCAACATTGGTCTTTGTCACGGTCGTGTGCTGGAATTTTGTCATCGTGGAATTAGTACCGGATACTGATTTCTCCATTGATGACAGAAATCCTTCTTTCCTTCTTGTGTATTATTATGTGTTGAGTATTTTTACTGAACTCAAATACAAAATACTCACGATGTATATGCACAACAAAGCAACTCAAACTTTATATGTGTATTACATAACCCGAACTAATTGATTACACATATCGACTACACTTTTATACAAACTACTCACACACACCCACATATCACAAGTTCCCTTAAAAGGCTACATCTTTGCTATTGTGGTTATATTCTAACAAGGAATACACCTCTCCTTATATAGATATGACAAGAACTAATTTTCTCCTTCTAATCTTCCATGGCTAACTTTCCATGTTCAATAAAAGAAGACTAATAACCTTTCATGGTTAGCACCAAATTTTCCCAAGTATATTTCTTTGTCTAAGAAAAATTATATAGAAGAGAGATTAGACGTTGGACTTTTCAACACTCCTCCTCAACGACTATTCTTTCGTAATTCCTAATTCCTGTCTCTCTCTCACTATGAGCTTTCCACATCTTGTCCCTTGGACCATCTTCTTCAGATCTAGCACAACAAACTCACTAGCTCTAACAAACTTGGTTGAGATATCCATCCTTGCACCGTCTTTACGAATCCATGTCGTCTCCAAACTATTTCAACTGCAAATGCGTGTTATTCATTTTCGAGAATAACATTTCAATCATATCACACGTCTTATCTTCACATCCTCGTAGTGAAGTCATAAGTCCTTCTCGACTATCATCATGAGCGTGTTCCACTTCTGAACATCTTCGAGTTTAGTTGGCTCTGTAGTGTCGCTACCACCAACTATTTTCGAAAGAGTTTGTTCCTGCGAATAAATCTCCACACAAGTCTTAAATTCTCGACAATAATAGCTATCGAGCCTTTTCAATCATCCTCTCAGACTGGATTGCTCCTCCATCTCCAAAAGTTCACTAGTTAAAGAGAAACTCAATCTTAAAATCCTCAACGATGTAAAGATTACCTCCAACATGGTCTCACACCACTTACAAATACAATCTTGTGATCCTCAACGATCGAAAGATTTCTCCCAAAGTGGTCTCAATACCACTTACTCAAGTGCTTAATTTTGGTGGCTCTCACGCTAGGCAACCAGTAGCGATTAGCCCTATCCCTTCTCTGATCACTTTTAACCTGCTCCAGTACCCATCCTAGGTAGCCCTTTTCAGAAGCATTCCTCACAAATAAACTTCTCTTATACTAGCATCGACTTTCGGTCGCTAGCATAAGTATTTCCCTCTAAGAACGTTGGTCCCTCATCACCCGCTCTGATACCAAATGTTGAGTATTTTTAATGAATTCAAACACAAAATACTCACGATGTATATGCACAACAAAGCAACTCACACTTTATCTATGTATTACATAACCCGAACTAATCGATTACACATATCGACTACACTTTTATGCAAACTACTCACACACACCCACACATCACAAGCTCCCTTAAAAGACTACGTCTTTGCTATTGTGGTTATATTCTAACAAGGAATACACCTCCTTATATAGATATGACAAGAACTAATTTTCTCCTTCTAATCTTCCTTGGCTAACTTTCCATGTTCAATAAAAGGCGACTACTAACCTTCATGGTTAGTACCAAATTTTCCTAAGTATATTTTCTTTGTTTACGGAAAATTAGATAGAAAAAAGATTAGGCGTTGGACTTTTCAACATTATGCGGAGTCTGGACTTGTGGAATCCGTCGGAGACCAACACATCTCGTAAAATCCAAGCTCACGATGGCACGATAACAGCAGTGGCGTCCACATGAAGGATGAACTTGTTGCTTCTGCTAGCTATGATTGCTCCGTGAAAGTTGGGAAACTGAATTGGGTATGAATTTCTGGCAGAAACGATGCAGAATGCCGAAAAATTCCACTGGTCAAATTTTGGTCGATGTCACTTGGATGCAAGTGTTGGCGCAATGTTGTACAGTTCAAAATCACACGTCGGTTATAAAATGAAAACAACAGGACGCAGCTGTATGGCCATCTATGCTATATGGCCATCTCTTAGTTCATGTTTATAACATATGCATTACCTGTAAGTTCTACTGCCAACATTTCAGGCACTGACTCATTTAGAAAATTGCAGAAAGTCGGAAAACATCATCTATCTTTTGTCCAAACCTGGGCATGGCTGTAAATTTGATTTGAAATTGGCGACATAATCAAAGGGGAGCAGCTTGATATTTGCCCGGGGACTCAAACAGGTAGATGATTGGACAATGCCTGCTGTCCGCAAATAGATGCAGAATAACATTACTCGATATAGAGTGTTAGTTCACATTATTCTCCTTAGTGCCTCTACAGGCATGCGACAGGATACATCCGCGATACTTAGCGTCCACTGAGAATGGCATCAGTTCAGATATTCGCCATTTTTATCTTTACATTACATTACACAAACCAAATAATTAGAAATAAGAAAGAATCCTGCGGATTGACCGACAATTGAGATTGCCAAGAATCAAGCCATGATTGACAGAAGATAGAGAGCATCCAAGCTTATCTGTGATCAGCTAGAGCCTTCACCAGTGGTCCTTCGACGCCTCTCATTGTGCCCCGCCAATCTGCGGCGACAGCTCCTTTTCATGTCATCGAACTCCGGCAGC
>JAOVYX010016320.1:3217-54593 GCA_035668315.1 Drosera spatulata | reverse complement strand
ATGTCGATGGGGAAGGGACGTGTATCACGACAGAGGAGTGTTTATTGAATAAGAACAGGAATCCTGATATGAGTAAGGGAGAGATAGAGGGGCAGCTGAAGGCATATCTTGGCGTTGAGAAGGTTATTTGGGTTCCGAGGGGTTTGCATGGCGATGATGATACGAATGGGCATGTTGATAATATCTGTTGCTTCGCGAGACCGGGTGTGGTGGTTTTGGCTTGGATGGATGATGAGTCGGATCCGCAGTTTGAGCGGTCGGTGGAGGCGTTTAGGGTGCTTTCTGAGGCTACTGATGCTAAAGGGAGGAAGATAGAGATAATTAAGCTTCATGTGCCGGGTCCGTTGTATATGACGGAGGAGGAGGAGGCTGGTTTGGTTCAGGACGGTGAAGCAAAAGCGAGGGTTGCTGGTACAAGACTTGCTGCATCTTATGTTAACTTCTATATTGCGAATGGAGGCGTAATAGTCCCGCAGTTTGGAGATCCCAAGTGGGATGATGAAGCTATGCGTGTTTTGACTCGTACTTTTCCTGATCGTGAAGTTGTAGGGATTGAAAGTGCCAGGGAAATTGTTTTGGGAGGTGGCAACATACATTGTATCACGCAGCAACAACCTGCTGTTCTGCAAGATGGCGGTAATTGAACTCTGGAGATCTAGACATGTAAACCATTATGTACTCCTACAGTTTCCTGTGAACCTAAGCTTCTGTGCTTGAGCTTGAGCTTGAGCTTGGTTACTTGGGTCATGGCATTGTTGCTGTTTATACATGCATATTGCTACTCTAGGAGGGAAAATAAGATGAAGTTGAACTTGTCATATCTGTCTTTGTGATGCAATGGACAAAGAGTCATTGTGTACCTTAGTTTCTAATGGACTTATTATGTTCCTAGGTAATACTAACTTATTAAGAGTTATCTATGTGATGATTCATAAGAGTTTTAAGTTCTTGATGTCCGGAGGGATTGGATGTCTCAAGTCCTTCCATTTCCAAAGTTGTACTTGTTTATTATACATACACGGAGTCCTATGGTTCTATCACCGATTTGAATGAAATTTCCATCATTTACAGGTTCCCTCACAATATTTCGCGCTTGATTTCATCTCGCTTGATGCCATCTTCTCTCTTTTTATGTTTCTCATGTTCAATTTACTTAAGTGTTTTAAGTGTGCAAACACGAGAGATAAATGGTTTTAGCGAACCCGATAATATGCTGCTTAGAAGGTAATAGCTCCATCTGCTGTAGAAGTCACAAACAACTTCTGTTTACGTTGTTCACTATATTTTTGTCCAGTAAATAGAACTACTCTCTGATGCAATCTCCTACCTTCCATGTCTCTGTTTATGGTCTTGTTTAACCTCAATTGCTCAAAGACTTGTTATCCCGCATCGTTCTGAGTGATTTCCCGCTCGGACAACAGAAATCTAGTACCCTCTCATGAGTAAGCCCAAAGCAAAGGTTGCCAGTATTGTCAAGCCAGTGCTTGCTGTATCAGTCTCCCCGTTGGAATAGTGTCCACCAGGTGCAGGTGCGGCAGTTTGTGTGCCAGTTGAATTGGCAACCGCTGGCAATGGTGGGTCAACTATGTCTGAGACCTCAAGTGCTGGTGCTTGGGCGGCTGTTGGTGGTTGTGCTTCAGTCGGAGCGAGGCCCAACAAAGAACCTGGTTCCACTGCAGTGAAGGTTACTTCAAATTTGCCCGTTCCAGCCTTGGAGTTAGGGTCCGAGCATGGGCTCCCTGCAGAATGTTTATAAAGAATAGGTTACCATCATCACGAATGAAAGCAAGATAAGTTGAATCCTAGTTCTCTGATCTCTATTTACTCGATAGAAGTGAAAGAAAAGAACTTACTCATGTATCTGCTAGCAGTTAAAGGATATTCTGTGATGACTCCATCAACATGAAGTCCCTTGACATAGGTGGCGATCTCAATCATGGGATCTGCGAAGTAATCGAATCCAAGGGCAATGTACTCATTGTATAGAGTCGAGACATATACTGAGATATTAGCAGCATGCATCTGCTCCACGACTTTGGTGGAATTGGAAGTGAATCCAGCAGCATTGCTTGTGATCAATGAAGATCTGAAAACTGTGACCGCATCCGCATACTTCTTGATCTCTTCCACTGGCTGCTTGGGTGCATCTCCTATGACTTCCTCGATGAACAACACTCTCTTGTATATTGGGATGTCTTTGAAGGTGGCGAGGACAGAGCTGTCGTCGGACTGGATTAGAACTTGTTGAGTTGATTGCTTGTCAAATGTTGCATTGCTCAAGGCAGTTTTTACAGCATTTGTTATGTCAAGGTTCTTCTTGGAAGCGAGGTAAGCAGCATTCTGATAGCATTGAAGTGATTAAGCATCTCATTAGTTCAATCTGAAGGCGAATATAACATTGATATTCATATGGCACAAATGTTGTACTGAATGGGACAGGAGGCATCGAGGTCATGAACTAACTAGCTAAACCTCACTTCAAACCAGGCAACAGATGCGCTTTATGCAAGGAGGCAATTGCATCCCGGTATTTATGGGTGGTTGAAAGCTTGAAGCATACACAGTATCACAAAAGAGGCTTTCATGGGAAATTTTGCTCAGGGTATGATATATCGTTGGTTCTAGCATAAAGAATGGCACCCATTACAATGGGATAAAGCGTGAGGTTGGTGCTATTTGATGAATAAGAGGATGCCTACCTGTACGTGGATCAAAACCCCAGAAACTGCATTGACCTTAGCAAGATCCAGAAACTCGACCAAGGTGATGATTTTTCCCTTGTCCTTGTAGGCTGGATTTCTTGGCATACCATTTTGAATGGGGTTCATGAGTTGTGCTGCAGAAAATGAACTCAAAAATCAGTGATCTTGAAATATCGTCCTTCCACATGTACGAGTCCTATGCATGAGGTTCAGGTATTAGAGGTATTACGCTTTAAGGTTTGTATCTCGCTCCAAGTGAGATCAAACGAGAAAATTCCATTCTGGGTTTGGATCTCGGGGATCGTAGTAGACAGAGACATGAACGTAGCAAGCGCGTTTGTAGACTTTGAGAGGTCAGCTGAATTAGAGCAGAATGCAACTCCATCTTTTGTTAACTGAACTGAGCAATCGATTATGTCCGCTCCGTCGTTGATTGCTTTCTCATATGCAAGATCGGTGCAGCCAGCATAGTCTCCGCTAGCACCATTGTGCGTTATGATCAAAGCTTGGCCTGTTTTCTGCCTTGGAGTTGCCTGGTGATGTGCTAAGCATGCTGCAGGAAAAGATGATATATCCGGTAAGCAAACTGGGAGCATCATGAAGTTAGAGTTAAAAGAAAGTACTTGTATGGTTATCTTACCAATGGCTTCCGATGCAGTGTTAGGGAAATCAGTCAGCACTCCATCAACAGAAAACTGGGAATTGTCAATAAATTGCAAGTACTCTGCGGATGGGTCGTTACTATAGTTGTAACTTGCAGGCATATCGTTGGCAAATCCATAGGCATAAATCTCAAGCCCTGCTTTGTGGGCATCAGCTACAAGACTGGTAGGCTGCTGCAGATACAAGTCTGTTCCAACCGGCCAGATATATTCTTTTGGGACAAGTATGCCTCGAGCATATTGCTTGATCATTGGAAGATTCTTCAGTATCGAGCCATAGGTTTGTTTGCTTGTTGGCTCAATTGTGTTGGCCCCAAGGAACTTGAGTACAGTTTTTACCGTCTTTGGGTCCACTGCCGAGGCGACATTCTTCAGGAATCCGATCTCAGGAGATGAAACGTATGACAATGTCTTAGTGTTCATCTTCTTTATGTACTCAATAGCGCTAAGTTTATGCTGGTTGAAGAATGTGTCATACTGAAAGACAGGCACACATGAATCGAGCAAAGTGAAATGCAGACAACGGAGAAACGAGGGATTAGATTCTGGATAGAAGCAAGGTGAATGCAAAAGCTCTAACCTGAACATTCAACCAGATTGGAAGACGAAGTTCGGTGATGGCATCGACGGGGTTTAATGGGTACAATTCATCAAAAACACTTGGCCTAGTCAGTATATTTTGAGTCACTGTCAAGCAAACGCGAATGACAATGACCATGTTAGAGGTACGTTCATTTTATGCAGCCGGAAAACAGGGGGAAAAAAAAAAGGCTTGATGAACTAAGTGTTATAGAGTTTAGAACGATCAGAGATCATGGTGACTTACGCGTGACATTAGTGAAAAGCTCGTCGGCATAAAAATCCAGACCAAACCATCCTTGCATCGGCTTCCCATTGATGACATAACTCTTTTGTCCCTGGGGGAAGGCAAGTGCTATCGTTGTGGAGTTATCAAGCCTAAGTTCTGTCTGGCAGAAGCCTACTTGGTCCTTGGTTAGTTGAAGATCACAATAGATGACAGTTCCTTGATTCCACCCGACTCTGCTATCTTAACAGCGATGTCACTGGACTTCGGAAAAAGCCCAGAAAACCCTCCTCGAGCAATCACACGAGGCCGATCATCTGGAGATTCATAGGTGAAACGAGCAGATCAGTTCACACAATTATGTATGATACAAATGATGTCTAGCAAATAATGTACTTATTTCTTCTATTTTGCAAGCGGCACTTGTGCATTACCCATGTTTCAATGGTGTTACAATGGGCATGATATTATGAGGTCTTGTATCATATATTTGAGCTTCAAATAGAGTCGAATTGTTGACAAGAGACATAATAAGAAGGTAAACATGGCGATGTACTTTACCGGATATGGTCTGCCATGTCGAATTCTGGGCTAGAGTAGAACCAATAAGCAGGGATGCAAATAGCAAGAGCCTTATCATCTTCTCTTGTTCCTAACAAATTCGGAAGAAAAAAATGATCAAACCCAACGAAATGAAAAGAAATATGATGCATGATTCTGTAAAACGATGAGAACCATTTTCAAGATGATGTATATGACAGATTGGAATGACGCCGTCGTATTCATGTAGCCGACCTTACTTGATGGGACAAAGACTTGATTTGTTGTTGTTTATGAGAACCATTTTCAAACAACTGTATTGTTATATCTTACCATGAAACTTTGCTTAGGATAAAACATAAACAGATGTTTTTGATGAATGAATACAAGAACATAAAAATGGTTATCGGCATTGCTTCAAGATACAATCTTATTTGGAACAAAAATAGCCTCGAGGTGATTCGTATGAGAACTTACTTGAATCGCCTCGACCAAGTCCAATTCAACCCTCGACACGTACTCTTATGCAAGATCACACACAAAATATAGCAATATTTTGATCAACCCAGGAAGGAAAAAAAGACAGGAAAGCTTACTTGGAAGAGGAGATTCCCTACAGAAAAGAGTTCTTGAGAAAAACTTTTCAACAAGAGAATGTAAAAAAAGCAGGAGGCAACGAAAAAAAATAGCTACATAGAGCGCAAAATGACAGTTTTTCTTGGGGTGTTGAGAGTTATTTGAAGGCTGTTATTGAATAATAATTACAGACAGGTCAGAGTCAAATTACTAATTAAGGACTTATATGACTTGTTTTAATACAAGAGCCTGAAAACAAAACTGTTCTTTGTTTTCTTAGAAAAATCAAGGTTCCTAATTATAGTGAGTTTTGAGTAGAGATCTAACACAGGCTTGTTAAAGGGCACGTATCAGTAACTGTATACCAAATTAGCGTTATCGTTCCTGTCATGGAAATTATCTAAGGAGCAGTAATCAATCTAAGGTTGAATCACTAAAGGAAACGAGATAGACAGACAAATGTGTTGAGAAGGTGTTCAAGGAATATGTCGATCACTGTGATCAAGATAAAAAGGACGAGTACTTGCATGAATTATAAAGTCGGCATTGCAAAGAAAAGCTTATACCAGGAAATATAGCAGCAAACAAATATGGAGGTGTGTATGCTTGTTTGCTTGGAGGAGAATCCTGTGCAAGGACAAGTCAATGAGTTACTGTAGGGAAACCACTAGTAATTAAATGAGAGAATCAATGCTGGTTTGTATGTTTAACTTCGATCCTGTGATAAAATGATGTAACCACCGGAGAGTTATTCCTCGACATGGATGAAACTGTTTAGCAAGACATGTAAGAATAATTCATGCGTTGAAAATAGTCTCTGCTACCTTGAACAATATTTTGCATTATACAGCCACCAAACTGTTACATTCATCTGAAGTTCATGTAAGGTAGACAGTACTGGCAATAAACTCGATCATTATCTGATATGTATCTAACCTTACCTGATGTTATCATGCACATGTAGCAGCCTTCGCTGTTAGGCAAACTTTCCCCAAATGCAGGGGATCGAGTCTTGACTGTCGATGAAAGTGGCCGACAACCTATGTTTTGTAGAAAAATAAAGCTAGCAAAGGCATCACCACTGATACTTGGACCTGGATTAAAAACATCAGTCCCACCCACGTTTTCCCCTGATGGCATATCAGAAGATTAACACGTTAGATATCAGCCTGACTGGACCCTGCAAATCTGGGAAGCAAGAAACAAAACAAGAAACAATTAAAACGTCAGAACGTATCATTCAGTGGTTTGCAGTAACAAGAACAAAACCAGCAGAATCGCCGTTTTAACATAAAACAATTTTACCGTGAAGAACAATGACAATGTTGATGACAAGAACAACATATTCTTTCTACAACATTGCGGCCTGTAGGAGCTATAATCAGAAAAAGAAAAAAAAAGGAAAAAAAAATAGACCATCATATACAACGGGAAGGCCACTTCTCCTGCCACCATGTACAAGCCTAGATCAGCTTCCGCAGCTGAAGCATCAATGTTCACATCACTCGCAGAATTCGGTAAACAATTCTAACTGACAAACCAGACCATCTTTTTCTAAAACCAACAAAAAAAACCTCTTCAACATATCATCCAAGTTCGTTTCACTGGCACAAAGATAAAATTTACAAGTAATAAAGAATCTCGGATCACTTCCATGATCCAACATAATAGGAGGTCTCCCCCACCTCCGTGCCTCTCCCTTCGCTTCCTTCAGTTGTAATGAATTGAGTATGAACGATTGAGTTCAGAATGTTATGGTCACTATCTTTGCAGCCTTCTGCTCGGAACTCTCCTGAGGAAGCTAATCATCCGCAGACCCAATTGGTATCAGTGATAGATATCTGACTTCACCAAATAAAGTATTCACGTAGAGAGTGAGAAACAATACAGTTAGCACACTTCATGTAAAGTACTAGACAGCTTGTGCTCCGCTTTGGTGAAGTGCAACCTTCTTGATAGCATTCCCATTCAAAGAAACAAAATACGTCTCCTGCAAGGTACAAGCAAGAACACAAGTAAGAGAAAAAGTAACTCTCTTTTTTTTTTTCCCTTCTTTTTTTTGGAAAAAAGAGAACAAATAACTTATTATCATTGTTATTGACAATTTAAGCAGTTGAGATACTCACAAACTCCAGTAAGCTTGCTCTATGGAAAAGAAACCCATCTTCCAATTTCCCTAAGGAGCTACATAAAAAATAACAAAATTGTTTGCAACAAATGAGCGTTCAGTGAGCAAATATTCCAAGTGAGCACACAATTTGAGCAGTATCTCACCAGGTTCGGTTTCTGCATAAAGGTCTGTTTTCCGAGGGACCTGGTTGGGTCATGTAAGCCACGTTGTCTTTTTGGGCATAATCAACACACCCATTGCCACTGACGTATGCATTCTGCAACATAAACACATGGAGAAAAATAATTTAATATGATAATCATCAGTCTCTAAGCATAGAAGGGGTATAAAATGAGACAGATCGTAATATCTAGCACTTTCAGCCTCTATCACAAGTAATGTCACTCCACTCCGAAACTCAAAAGGAGTATGTTCTCAGTGTCAGAAACCAAATCAACCAAAATGTAAAGCAACCCTCTTCAGAATCCTAAACTTAGGTAAGTGGAATTACCACTCGATATTTCAGAAATCCATGGTGTAGATGTTGATCATTTGGGTTAATATCAGAATCGTGATTCCCCTCTTCACAAGCTGCCATGGGTTGCGACCCAAAGACAATAGACCTGGTTATGCATAACACGAAAGCTGGTGAGTTGGAATTTCTTTTCCATTATTTATCACCCAAACAGTGGCGAAGATGGCATACCAATGGCTATGAGCAGCATCCAACATTCTTGTCAGACGACTCAGTTGATCACTTCTTGCTTTGTTCTGAGAGTCCTGATAGCATGAATCGTAGATGAGGTCTTAGTTGAGGGTTATGAGGAAATTTCAGGAAAAGTTAAAAGAAAACAACAGCAGCTGTGAATCTAAGATACAGGAGTTGGAACTCTAAATAACACCAATAAGGAATTGTTTTTAATTAAGTTGATACCGTACGAGTATCAGAAATATATCTACAGATAAACTGGTACATGTCAGTGTTACTACTATATACATACATGATACAGTGTCCTTTACCAGAAATGTCTTTGAAAATTTCAAATCATAACAGCACATTTTTCGGAAGTATTATTATTCTTCAAATTATAACATCAGATTTACTAAAGAAAGGACGTCCAAGCAATAGTTACAGTGTAACCATTTTTCCAAGCAATTGTCAGGACCATACCTGAAATAAGCTGGTTCCAAAAGCAATGACGTCTAAGCTTTTGCCAAGAGGCAACTCGACCCGCTTCAATAAAGAAACTGTGTCTTTCTCCTCTGAATCCTCCACTGTATACCTATTAGCATAATATTAATGAAAAAAAGTTGAATATTAGATGATGTGCTTTAAATTTACATATCAGTAATCTGAAAGATGACCCGGTGATAGTCAAAATTATATAAGACAACACAACAGCATAACTTTGTTAACAAACCAAACCCAAGAGAGGAACATACCAGGGAACTCTCAAAGAGGTGAAATGCCTAGTACCCTGTAACACAGGGATACTTAATTTTACACCTTGAAAGAAAAGAATACCAAATAAATCAACTAGCAATATCTATTGGGGATAAAGAGAAAATCACAATATGGCAATTTAGTGTCTAGCTATCGAGGTAATCAAAAGCATAAGTCTAGAGTTGTATGATAATACAAAGTTCAAAGTTACAGGTATCAGTTCTATAACTGAGAAAGGAGGCATGATAAATCTGAATTATATTTTCTAACCCAAAACGGTGCATACTTTCACAACAGCATTGATATGGTGAGCAAGCCCCCAAAATAGTTCAAGGCCATACTTACGCAATTCACATTTCACTCACTTGTTGGATCTTGATAAGATCTTACTGCGTTTGTGATATGGAGTACTCAAGTAACATGACCACTTTGCATGAGTATATCTATGAGTCTAATATGCCACATTCGACCAACTAATATAAATTGTTGCCTTTTCAGTTAGTTTCTTACCAAGTATGCATCACAAGCAATGCAGTTAAAAACAGAAGCAGAACATGATAAGTTCAAGTACAAGCCGATAGAATACTTACTTTATGAAGAATTTGATCAGCGTTACGAAGACGACCAATGCTCGCCACAAACTTCACATCATATGTTTTCGCCGCCTTTTCCATCTTCATCAACATAAATTCCAGTTAGACATAGAAGAATAAAAGGAATTGACCATAGCACAATGGGAAGAATATTAGCTGAATGAGAAAATCTGAAAGCATAAAAGGCCAGACCTTCTTCACTTGAAAGCAATCTATAGTATAACAGCATATGACAATAAATTGAACAATGCAATAAACTATGAGAATAAAGTAACTTTTGGTTCCAAATTGAATTCCTACCACCGAAATGGCAGACTAGTAGTTGGACAATCAATCACGTTGGGATGCCACCACCAATGTCACACTGTCAACCAACATTACCAATTACTATCTTCCTCCATAATATCCGCACTACTTGGCAAAAGTGCAGACTTGGCAAAAAGTTCACCAGGGCAAACGCTTGAAATGCTAACTTCGTAAACTCTGTCTTATCCGGTGATACATTGAATCAATTCACAATACAATAAAATATCAACAGATTTGGAACAAAGTTACAAAAAAAGGTGCTTCCATTTAGCTTTTCTCATCACTAACAGCACCAGAGGAAACAATCAATTACAAGCACAAACACATCACTTGCTCAATCAACCACAACCGAAAATCGAGCCCAATAAACAAACACAACAAACAAACAACCAAACTCTAACCTGTCTCAGCAGAATGGTCTCATTCTCAAAACTCCTAAACCCACCACCACCTCTCACACTGATGAAGTAAATCTCAAATTCTCCATCAAGTTCAAATCTTTTCCTAAAATGAGGCTGACCCAAGTTGAGAGCAAGGTAAAGGGCAAAACACAGAGAGATTTGGGTCAAAACAGTGAGAACCCATGATGGTTTCTCCATGATTCAAACCTCTATTCTCTCGGGGTATTCATGTATATCATCTATCTTGACATATAGATCTTGAATATGATAGTGATAGGTTTTGTTTTGTCCTTGTTTGGAAGAGATCATATGACCGATTGTTTGATACATGTGAGCCAACGGTGAAAAAAAACAGTGATTGAGGATTGGTGAGGGGAATTTTTTGAGGCTTGGGTGAGATTTTGGGGAAGGAATATGGTGTACTGCTTTTGATTGATTCGTACTAGATGAAATAGGATGGGGCATTGAGAGGAAGTGATGACAAATTTACTGAAATGAGCAAAGTACATATAACGGAATCGTTAATGATTATGTAATGGGAAAAGATAACATACGTGTGATGACACATTATAGTAAGAATGTTAATTGATTCGGATTTTATTTGATTCAATTTTAAATTATTAAAATCAAAATCAAATTGATTATTAATTGTTATTAAATCTAAACCCGAAAATCATTTAGTGATGGATTTTAATTATTCGATTTTTAATCAGTTTCGATTAAATGGTTTATAGATTTTTATTTAACAGTTCGTAATCGATTCTTAAACGGTTCTGATCGGCTAACGGTTTATCGGTTAGGTTAATTGATTTATTGATTTGATTAATCAGTTTATCGGTTCGACTAAACGGTTTATTGATTTGGTTAAATGATTTATTTGTTTGGTTATTCTATTCGATTAAACGGTTTAAAACTTTAAATTAATCAGTTTCATACGGAAACGAACCAATTAACTAACCGGTTTTATTCCAAAACCAAAATCGTAACAATTATTAGATGGATAATCGATTTCGGTTTTGTTTTAGCACCCTTACGTCGTAGGTCAACTAGTCAAGTGGTTAAACATCCTTACACTGTAGGTCAAGTGGTTAAATAACAGATGAGATTAAAATACACAAACAAATAGTTATGATTAGACATATTATGTGTCATAGATACACAATCCTTTAGCCCGTATGAAAAACAAATATATTTTTGTCATATTCTGAATATTATATTACTAAGCCATCATTCTGACTAACCGTGTGGTCAGAGATTTGAGGATTGACCCGAACATAAAAAACAGTTTCACTCTTATATAATAAGAGTATGATTGCATACAATAAACAGGTGGTGGAAGAGCTTTGCCCAACCCCCACGACGGTTCAACAATGTCAAGTGACAGGAAAGTCAACACTGTCGGGATTCAAGACCAACAAAGAATACCAGAAACTAGTCTTGCAAAATGACGGACATATCAGCCTCTCGCAAAATCATTGCAAACTAGTATAAGTCAGCAGGACGCCGTACACATCCTGAAAACCATATTTTCGGTCGCCATGGGCAAGCCTAGACCAATTTCACTGCTGCAACAATGTAAACTAGCGAGTTTTTGTAATGATAGAAGATGAATTTTGCTATCGACTGGCTCCCGGTGATGAAGGAATTATAATGGAAAAAGATTTCGATTGAGCACCATGCACAACCTCGTTTCCCATCCGAGGTTGACAACATATCATGTACATTTATCCAAGGTCAGTTACTAATGAAAATAGCAAACAGCAAATGATTGAAACGATAACAAAACTAATGGTTATCTAGTCAGCCCTTCGAACCCTCTTGTCCATGCATACCTAGAACAAGTAAGAGAAGCTTTCGTAGTTTCATGCAAGATCACAGACTCATGACCAGTGGCAGTAAATTTGAATTCACGAGTACTGGAGCTTTGGCAGCACGTACTTCAAGCTGCACCCGACATGGCAAGCTTGCCTTCAGACAGTTGATTTCTTCAACTATCGATGGTCCAGTCTGAGCGGAGTTAAGTGTTATTTTCGTCATTGACTCGGTATATCTAGCCATGATAAACAAGATTTCCCAACGTAACATAGGACCTTGAGGTTCAATTGTCTAGATTTCCCAACTGTCTCTTGAAACAACTCTTCCATGTTATTCGTCTCAAACTTGTCTGAGTAAATGTAAATCCTGTAAAACTGCCACGCAATGAGCAAGAGACAAAAGTGAAGACGATCAGAAAACACTGTATATCATTGCCAAGCAATAGTGAAACCAACCAAGTCCAGCCTTGGGTCGCAAGGTGGCCGATTGCATAATAAACCACATGGATCATATCCGCAATGAGAGCTTCAAGAACCCCTGAACTATGACCCTAATGAACCAATCAACCCAGAGATTTTGCAGAGTAAGCATAGCGGAAAAGCAGAGTAATGCCGGAAATTAAGCTTAATTCGTGAACAAGGTACAAACCGTCATGACAAGGACACTCAACAATGGAGCTGCTTTCACTAGAAATATGAGGTCAAGGATCTTGTTACTCACATCCATGTGAAAATTCAACTCTAACCACTTTAGATTAATGAAATTTGCGCTCGGCGTGATTGAACAAATGAACTACACAAATACATAAAACAGTGGTCACTCCTATGAAAATAAGGGTGGCAACAATGAGTAATTTTATTAGACAACCATGCCTCTTCCCATCCATCCAAAGTCAGGACCTGAATCCAAGGAAGAGCGCAATGGTGTACCAGTTCCTCATTCATAATGCAAAATCCCTTGAGATAGAGGAAAACCAGGTTCGGCGTCTTAAGTTCAATGTCAATGTGATATCCACAATACACGAAGCTGGTGAGTATTCCTGTGAAAACCTCAATTCTACAGAGATCATAACAATTAAGGATCTCCAGCATCTTCAACTTCAGCGATGGCCCTGAAGCTCGAAAAGTTCCTTCATAGCATGAATATCCCACCTGCAGCACTTCAAGGGAGGGGCAACGAGATATCATCTCTTCAGGATCATGTCCACGTATATTGACCCTTACCAAGTCTAGTGTTCTCAAGGAAACAAAGGCAACATTATCGCCCTTTGGAGGGAACTCATAACACCCGTCGTGAACAAGCCGATAGCCCAACTCAAGCGAAAGCTTCTGAACTTGCTTTTCTCTTGCAAACTTGATCCGACCGTAGATATCACCATGAAAGAGTTGGTGAGATAAGTCATAACATATTTTTAATTCCGATATGGTCCGAGCCCTACAGGTGTTCAAGAACTTTTTTACGCGAGCAACAAATTGCGTCCTATGGAAGTGTATTGCTTTATATCCTTCTAGCAATGAGGGCATCATCGACGAAGACCCAAAGTTAACACCGCCGGATTAGAAGGTCCACAGATGCTTCCATCGTCAAGAAAGGACACTAGTCCTCACCGCTTCTTCAAAGGATATTAGAGAGATCACTAAGATGAGAAGTTCATCAGGCAATCTTCCGCAAAAATCTAATTTGCCGGAGCACTTTGATCTTTCATTGTAAGAATGCTGACAGTACACTAAAAAAAAAAATCAGTTCAGACAACTAAGTATTTTATTTGCTAAATAATGAAAATTGATCGTAAAAGGGCACGGGCGACTAAACAATTATTAAAAACAGTCCTCACAAAAAGTTCTCTTGCTAATTGAAATTGACGGATCAATTTATAATTTTAGTCGCAAAATTAAAGAATCGTTTTTGTATACCCAATAATGAAGTGTTGAAGAAAAGTATTATTGAGGAAGCACACCAAAGTCTCTATTTTGTTTATCCTGGATGTAACAAGATGTATCAGAATCTATTAAATCACTATTGATGAAGCAATATAAAAAGGGAGACTGCTGAGTTTGCCAGCAAGTGTTTGGTTTACCAACAGGTAAAGATAGAATATCAAAAACCAGATGGATTACTATAATCTCTTAAGATACCAACATGGAAATGGGATGTAATATCCATGGACTTCATTGTTGGATTTTCAAACACGGTTGGGGGTTTAAACTCTATGTGGATAATAGTGGATCGTTTGATAAAGTCTGTACACTTCCTTCCAATAAAAAATACATAGAGTGTTGACCGATTGACCAAGAAATATGTGAAGTCTATCATAAGGCTCCACGAAGTTCTTAGCACCATAGTGTCTGATAGAGACTCGAGGTTTCAATCTCAATTCTGGTAAGAATTGCAAGAGACTCTCGGTACGCGTTTGAACTTCAGTACTGCCTTCTATCCTGTATCCGATGGCCAAACGGAGAGGACTAAAGAGACATTAGAAGATATGTTGTGAGCATGTGCTCTTGATTTCAAAGGCTCTTGGGATCATCATCTGCCTTTAGTCAAGTTTACCTACAACAACAGTTACAATTTCAGTATTGGTATGGCACCATTTTAGACGTTATATGACAGGAAGTGTAGGACACTAATATACTGGAATGATATTCAAGATATGGTTCAGTTGGGACCAGAGATGATACAAGAGTTGGCTGAGAAGGTGAAACAGAATAAGGAACGGATGAAGACTACATAAGACCATCAAAAGAGCTATGCCGATATGAGACGAAGACCTCTGGAATTTGAGGTCGGAAATCATGTGTTTCTGAGGATCTTACCTACTAAAGGTGTAATGAGATTTCAAAAGAAAGGAAAACTCAGTCCACGATCCATAGGATCTTTTCAGGTTCTAGAGCGAGTTGGGGAGGCAGCTTACTGACTAGGACTTCCTACCAACCTATCGTTCGTGCACAACGTGTTCCATGTCTCTATGCTTCGCAAGTATGTGCCCGACCCAAACCATATCGTATAGTATGACCCTATCATAATAGATGAGAATATATCGTATGAAAAGCAACCATAAGAAATCCTCGATCGTCAAGAAAATGTATTAATGTATCATTATTTAAGGTTTTCTGTGCAAATAATTTAACCTCGAAGGTAACTTGGAAAATTGAGGAGACAATACGAAAGCAATATTCGCATATGTTTAAAGATAATTTACAACCCTTTCTATTTTTGATTTTCAGGACGAAATCTTTAAAGGAGGAAAGAATGTAAGGATCCGAAAAAATACGTAAAATTTTGTTTCGTGATAATTAACGTGAATAATAAATTATCGTATGTTATAATTAATTTTATGGGATTAAAAGACTTGTTTGATTATATAATAGGGAAAGAATACAAGATATGGATAAATACAACCCTAATATGCAAGTACAGAGAAACATGATCTTAATATGAAGATATGGTGTTTATACGAAAATGACCTAAATCTTATTTGGATACTTATTTTTCTTTATATCAATTTTAAATTCACCTAAATTAAATTAATTATCTATTAATTATTTACTAAATATCCACTAATTATCCACTTAAGTTATTTTAATCTATTTAGTTTTCTATAAATACAAGCTCTTTTTTTCTTGAAAATTTTTTACAAACACAAAACAAATACTTCTTACCATACAAAATTAGATTTAATCAAGAGAAGTTAAGAGGGAGAAGTTTGGAGAAGAAGAGGAGAAACTAGGTGGTGAGGCGAGAACGACGATGATCCTTCTTCGTTATTAAAAAAAGATAATCATCTTGATTAGAAATTTTTTGAAAAAATTATACACACTTTGATAAATTTTGATATTAATATATGTTTAAATCTCACATGTCTAGTTTCTAATGAAGTTGATAAATCATGATTCGGAATTGAAAATCTTAAAATGCAAATCAAAACGTACGGATATATCAATCTGTAAAAAATTAGTTACAGGGATGACTTTATGACTTGATATGAAATTATATAATAATATTAATAAAACAAACCTTATATCACTGAAAATATAAAGCCCCAGAAAATTATGAACAAATAAATATAAAAATTATGATCAAATAATAGTTTGAAAATTAATAAACGTAACAAAAATATGCGTTTTCTCTTTTGTAATAAATTAAAAGTAAGAAACGAATCTTGTTTCAAAATTTTGAGACGTAACGTTACGCTCATAACTTTAAACTCGTGATAGTTAGATAACTTTTTGTCATGAAAAAAATATGAAAAATTAAACTTCAAATAACAACGTAATTTCTCGAGCGTGGTGATGAAATTTGAGCAGCAGTTAGGGAAAATATGGGGTTAAACTGTAAGGATCCGAAAAATCCCATAAAATTTAATTTCACGATAATTAACGTGAATAGTAAATTATCGTAAGTTATAATTTATTTTGCGGGGTTAAAATGGTTGTTTGACTATATAATAGGAAAAAAATACAAAATATGGATGAAATGTAACCCTAATACGTAGATACGGAAAAAATACGATCTTAATACAAAAAATATCATATTTATATGAAAATGACCTAAACCTAATTTTGGCACTTATTTTCCTTTATATTATACTTAGATTAAAATAATTTTTCACTAAAACCCACTAAATAATCACTAAATTTCCACTTAAATTATTTTAGTTAATTTAATTATCTATATATACCAGCCATTTCCTTCCTTCAAAAATTTTACAAAAATAAAATACAACTAAATACCATTCCATACCAGATTATACTTAGACAAGGGAATAGAGGAAGGATACATTTAAGGATAGGAGGAGAAGACGTTCGAACCATCAAAGGAACAAGAGGGATGTTTTTCACGCCAAAGGAAGCAAACCAAGACAAACCAGGCTCAAAACTGTTTCAACGAGAGGGTGAGCTTTGTCACTTCTGTTTTCAACTCTTAACCAATTATATGTGATCAAAAAATAAGAAAAATAACATGAAAAACGGGTCACGGACGAAGACACGTGTTATTTGAACTATAAGACGAGTTATACTCGTGAGACCCGGAAACCTAAGATTTTATGTATCAAACAAGCCTAAAAGTGAATAAACATGACATGAATTAAATAAATATTATTTTTATAAAGTTTTAGATCATTTGGGATTGAATTGATTGGATAAAACATGAAAAATTAGGAAACCAACCATACCAGTTTCTGGACAGTTTTGACATTTGATATTAGAACGCGTTTTGACCCTAGTTAGAGACTGATTCAGCGAATAAATTCTGAAACAAAGTTGTAGAGGACTTCCTGACGTTTCCAATGAATCAAGAATCACCAAATTGGGTTAAGAAACGAGGAAGTTATGCCCATTTGAATTCAGGTTAGAAAATCTGGAAAATTTGTTGAAGCTTCGGGGCATTTTTACCACCATTGAGAGAAAGCAATCTTCTTGGTTAGAGATTATATGAAAAATTATACACTCTTTAATAAATCATGATATTAATATATATTGAATTCTCATATGTTTAGGTTCTATAAAAGTTAATAAATCATGATTCGGAATTGAAAATCTTAAGTTATAAATCAAAACGTGCAAATATGTTAATCTGTAAAAACTGATTACAGAGATCAATTTGTTGCCTTATATAAAATTATATAGGAGGTTTTAATAGACAAGCCTTATATCAATGGAAAGGTATGAAAGTCTAGTTTTCAGAACAGTTTATCAATAATTATTTGAATTTGTATGTAGAGAGTTATGAGCTAATTAATAAAGTAAAGTCAAACTGTCTGAATTAGCAAGAAATATAAATTTGAACTAATTAAATACTATTATTGGTAAGGTTATATGATGAAAACTTTAAGTCACTGGAAATATCATGAAGTTTAGTTTCTTTTGAATTTTATGAAATAATGTTTAGAGTTGTATATAATAATTTATAGATTTAAATACGATAAAAGGTCAAGATGGAAAGAATCTAGGATACTCGTTCCAAAGGCCGAGAAGCTCATTTCAAAGACAGGAACGTTCATTTCAGACACCGAGACACCCGTTTCAGAGGTCGGGATATCTGACCTAGAGGTCAGGATGTCATCTCAAAACCTTTTGGATCGAGAATGATCGTTTTGATCCCAAAACAACTCCAAACACTCACAATTAGCACTAATGGTTTTGCACGAAATATGAATAAACATGTTAAACATCGTAACGCGAAGAAACAAATGTACTAATATGTGAATCATATCATGATATAGGATTTGAAGATTCCATCCGTTGAGACGTAAAAAACAAGTTGAGCGTGCGTGTGAGGAAATTACAATAAGAAGGTAACGTTTAGATTCCTGATTTGGATGACAATATATATTAATGTACTATTTATATGTTAATGCGTGGTGGGTTATTTTACTCCGTGTGCTCTGGTGTGTGTTGATTGTGCATTGTTACCTGATAAATGTTTATGATATGGATTGATGGTAGGTGTCAGTTGCTAAACTAATGAGCGCTGACATGCGGAAATGGTAAAAAGTGTTGGATTAATTCATGATAATCTCAATAATAATGTCATACTAGAGATGACAATGCAAAGTAGGAATGAACTCATGAGAGGTGAGAAATCATGTTAATCCTACTGAGTTGTTACATTGTGACTAGGTGAAATGATGTGTTAAACTATACAGGGATGAGAAGTTGTGACTAATCATCTTATACGCGTAGACAACCCTGTGAGGTTGTCAGGTTGTGGGATATCTCGTTGCAGGAGACCCTTGGGCGTCGTTACAGGCTGATCTTCTGTTTCGAGTGACCCCGGACTTTAAACTTCTAAAAGAAGCTATGGATTTACATAATTGGCAAAGGTCACAGTGTTAATAAGAGGGTATCTATGGTCTGTCGTGTTTGCTTGTTTGTATGACTGATAATATTGTGATTTCAGAACAGATTGTTCTTTCTACTCTCTCTTTTGTGCTTCCCTTGGGAAGGGGACTGGCACGTTACTGAGCTCGTATAGCTCACGGCGTTGCTTTTCTTTTGTTTCTCTATTTTTCTTTTTTTTTTTTCAGGCGCAAGATTTGAGGAAGAATTTTGATTAAGTTATGATCGTATTTGTAATATTAATATTTGGGATAATATTCTAAGTTTTCGCTACTTTAATATGTAATAAATAAGTAAATTTGTGGATCTAGTTTGATGATGCTTTAAGTGTAATTTTATTTAGGACTTATTCTAAACCCGATTAAGTTGAATTGTCTGGTTAGGAATTGTGGGATCCTGGCGGCGGTAATGATACGTGGGTTTTTTTTAGAAAAAGATCGGAAAACTCAGGGCATTACAAAAATGGTATGGAAGTCTAATTTCTAGAACAGTTTACAAATAATTGTTTGGAGTTGTATGTAGAAAGTTATGAATAAATTAGTGAATTAAGGTCAAACTATCTGAAATGATAGAAAATATAAATTTAAACTAATTAACTGCTATTATTGGTAAGGTTTTTTGATAAAGTTTTTGGAATAAATTTTGGAATTATATACAAGAAGTTATAGATTTAAGTACATTGGAAGGTCAAGTTGGATAGAATTTAGGACAATCGTTCCAGAAGTCGGGAAGCTCAATGCAAGTTTCATAGGTCGGGACATACGTTCCACAGATCGGAACACCTGTTTCCAAAGGTCGAGATGTCGTCTTTGAATCTTCTGGATCGAGAATAATCGTTTTAACCCCAAAATAATTCCAAATATTCACAACCACCTCTAGTGATATTCAATATATAAAATCATCATCATGGACAATCAAAATAAGTACCAAAGACTTGTACAAAACTCAGCATCATCTCATAATATTAATATGACGATTTTTCACGAAGTATGAACAAACATTCATAAGGAAATAAATTAATATATGAAACCTATCATGTTATAGGAGCTGGAGATGCCGCTCGTTGAGACATAAAAGACAAGCTAAGCGTGTGTGTGTGAGAAAGTTCCAATAAGAAGATTACGTTTAGATTTATTGTGTATAACGATGCGTATTATTATACCGTGAGTATAATAATATGCATTGAAATTTGTGAACGTAGTCACTAAATATGGTTGACGCAAAATATTGAATGGAACTGATGTATATCATTGTAAGATGATATATCTGTTTGGGTTATACCTTGATTACTAATATAAAAAGAATGAGTGGGAAAAAGGAGTATAAATCTATACTTGGTGAGATAACTCCATTGTATAAAATATAAAGAGCATTGTGTCTGTCGTTTATGTTATACAGTGATTTGATGATGACATTCTTTCATCGACCACGTAAGGTCGTATGAGAAAAACTCACTGTAGGAGACCTTGGGTTATGGTTTGACTGATTCCTTTTCGCGGATGTCTCTTTTGCTAAAGTTGAATAAAGGTTGATAAGTTGAAATTGAATAATTCAGAACTAACAAAAATATATAAACTTCAACTAACAAAAATTGTATGTAGAGAGTTATGAGTAAATTAGTGATGTAAGATCAAACTGTCTGAATTAATAAAAAAATATAAATTTGAACTAATTAACTATTATTATTGATAAGGTTTTATGATAAAACCTTTGATTCACTGAAAATATTATGAAGTCTAGTTATGTAAAATTTTACGGAATAATTTTTGAAATTGTATACGAGAAATTATAGATTTAAATATGTCAAAAGTTCAAGTTGGACAGAATATAGGACACTCGTTTCAGAAACCGAAAAACTCATTTTAGAGGTCGAGACACTCGTTTCTGAGACCGAAAAGCCTGTTCTCGAGTCAAAATATCTATTCTAGAGGTTGAGTTGTCCATCCCAGAGGTCGAGATATCGTCTTAAAATCTTCTGGTCCAAGAATGATTACTTTGATCCAAATGAACTCCAAATATTCATAAATACCTCTAGTGATATTCAATATATAAAATCATCATCATGGATAATTAAAATGAGTATTGAAGACTTGTACAAAGCTCAGTATTACCTCATAATATTAATATGATATTTTTTTTTACGAAATATGAACAAACATTCATAAGTAAATGTATTAATATATGAATACTATCATGTTATAGGACCTGGAAACGCTGTTCGTTGAGATATAAAAGACAAGCTGAGCATGTGTGTGTGTGAGGAAGTTCTAGTAAGAAGGTAACGTTCAGATTTATTGGGTGTGACGGTGCGTATTATTATACCATGAATATAATAATATGCATTGAAATCTTTAGACGTAGTCAATAAATGTGACTGATGTAAAATATTGACTACAACTGTTGTATGTCATGATAAGATGATGTGTGTGTTTGTGTTATGTCTTGATTACTGATATAAAGAGAATAAGTGAGTAAAAGGAGTGTAAATCCAGAATTGATGAGATAACTCTGTGGTATAAAACATAAAGAGCGGTGTGTCTGTCATTTGTGTTATACAGTGACTTGGTGGTGATATTCTTTCATCGACCCTGTTAGATCATTTGAGGGAAACTCACTGCAAGAGACCCCTAGGCTCCGGTTTGGTTAATTTCCTTTCGTGGATGTCTCTTCTATTAAAACTGAATAAAACTTGATAAGTTGAAATTGAATAAGTCTCGTCAAGGACATAATTATAACACTAAGGGTATCTATTGTCTGTTTTGACTATGTTTTTGAGATGATAATTTTGAATCTCGAATTGGTATAATAAGTTCTAGAATGCTTGAACAAAGGATGTAAGTGATCATTCTCCTTTTTTTTTCTTACCTTCTTCTCTCGTGTAACCCCTGATAAAGGGGTCGACACGTTATTAAGTTCATATGTCTCATGGTTATTATTATTTTATTTTTTTATGTTTTGTTCTCTTCTCTTTGTTTTCAGAAGTCAGAGATAACGGGTAGGTGTGATACTGGTTATCATGGTAATATGCATCTACTTTATTATAAATATAGACTAACTAAAATATGTAATAAATAAGGAGTTTTCGTTGTGTTAGAAAACATTATTGGTTTATTTCTAAGTAAATTTTATTTATTTCTGCATCTAAATCGGTTAAGTAATTTTTGCTTGGGTGGGGTATTGGGACTTAGCGACACTGACGTCATTTGTATTATAATGTATTAATATATTATGAAAAATTAGGGTGTTATAATCTGATACAATACACCCACTATCTTCTCTCATAGTTGTTACAGTAAATCACACTATCACTCTAAAAATATTTTTTTTATCAAATCTCATAATAATTTGATACACATAAATTTGTATATTAGATCAAATCATTTCTTATATTATGACGCGAGAGGAGTATTTAGACTCAATTTAATAAGTTTTGATTCGGAGGAATTCGAATTGAGTTGGGAAGAGAGAGAGTATAGGTAAAGACCGTGACGACTTGTATAGGAAAGAGAGTGTGAGAGTTGAAAATGTCGAAATTCTCCCAGGGTCATTAGTGATATTGTTTTAAGAGTGCTTTTATTTTTACCCTCCTAAATTTTAAGATTTAGGATGTGGGAAAAATTGCTAAATGTAACTGTAAATCAACTATTGTAAGGAAGTGCATAAATCCACTAGACCATAGTTATTAAGGAAGTGCATCATCTCATCACATGATTCAACATTAATATCTGCATATATATATCCCACCTTCTCTTCTTGCAAAATAGTAATTATTCAAGACATCCCAAATCTTACAGCAAGAAGAGAAAATCGTATGACATTGCTCTACCTTCACCCTAATCTCCAACAACCCAATCAATATTATTATAATTTTCTTAACTACGTGTCTGAGAGCTAAATGCTTATCAGATTTATTCATACCTATGATATACCAATCTGTTATCATGAGGATTTAATCCCCACAAGGAGAGGCAATAGAATGACATCCAGCATTTGTTCTTGAATCACTGCACACCCCTCATGACATTTCTCATTTGGTACTGGGATCAGGTTTGAAGTGCTATAATTTCCACTCTCTGTGACACTCCTAAAATTTCTCATTTGAATAATAATTCATCTCTTTTCAGCATTATCATCTCTCTTATTATCATCTCTCTTGTTCTCTTCAGTAATTATTGATGAAAATTATCAAAAAAAGAGCAAAGAGAATGAAAACAGATGCTCAGATATTTTCTCAAAACGTCCGGGCACAGACTTGTGCCACGCCCGGGCATGGTACTTGCTGCAAGAACATCAAACCAGAAAAACTGTCATTGTGTCTGGGCACCGGTATTCCCATCCCTGGGTGCGTACTTCGATTTTCAAACCTCCGTATTTTATCCTCTTTGTCCACTTCAAGGCTATATATATTCCATATTATTAAATCTTTATTGTACAAGAGAGATATAAATCACATAAATTCTTTTAGGATTTGGTGTGTAAAACATAAAACAAATCAGGTGGGTTTGGACAGAAACGATTATTATGATCCGATTGTTGATTAGTAATTTTTTTTTCGTGGATTTTTTCTTTCCTTTGAAGGATTTTTTTCAAATAAAACCTTGATATCATTTTTCCTTATTTATCATTCGATTACGCTTCGTGTGGTGCTTGATTGTTCGTGATCATCTTGAGATGACGCATAATTCTAACGTTTATCAACCATTGTAGAAACATCACTAGCCATTCGCATCGTAGGGATTCGCACTTTTTGAGATAGTGGTCTAGTTGGCATTTTGCATCTTTTGTCCTTATCAATCATATTTTTAGACACCTCAAAGATCTCCATCATAAAGCATCCCCTACTTAACTCTCTCGCCTTCTGGTCCAATGAAATTGATCTCATCTACAAGTTCTTTCTTCATATTGACTTCTAACAATATCCTTAGATATGAAATTCTGTCCTCCTTTGCTGCCTACTGGTCTGTGCAAATAAAGTGGCAATCTTATTTGCTATATTGTCTAGTGCTTGTTACTCTAAAATTGAAGATTTAGACATGAAAACTGAATCCAATTAACACCCTCTCTAACAACTCCTTATTAAACTACTTAAAATTAGGTTTCCGGCTATGCAGAGCACGGGATCTAGCATTGAAAAACCAGTTATTGGCCCTCACTATTCTTAGATCATCACCATTAGCGTATCGAAATATGTGATATCCAGTTTCATGTAGCAAGATTTCAGGTTTAGTTATTCCCTTCTAATGCATTTCAATGAAGCTTCTTATGACAACATATGACACCTTATCCCCAACTACTAATTCTATCTAGACAACATACCTTCTCAAATCAACCACATCATACCAAGATATCACCAATTCATCCTCTTCATTATTCACGTACTCTAATGCGACCTATTCTCCCTGCAAGATTTGAAACATTCTCCTTAATAACCTCCATCTCACGCAAATTAGATCCAGGACCCTTAGTTTCATGTTTTTCAACATATCCAACTCATCCTCGATCCCCCTTGCAAATCACATTCCCTTTTCGCATCACGAGTATTCATTCTCTCCTCAATCTGAATCTTCACGTCTTTTGTTCGTCCTCTCATCATTCAGAGTTTGAGTACCACAACTAACTTGATTTTTTTAGGTCTGTTTGGTTTTGCCATGTTGGAATTAATGCCTGGCTTTGCCATGTCTAAATAATAACGAAACAAAGGAAAATAAGAAACGGCCAAAATATTTCAATCGCGTAGAGAGTTTGGGTAGAACAAAATATACGTCATTTATCCCTTTTCTCGAACCCAAAAGAAAAAAAAAAAAACCAAAATTTTTTGTTCGGATAACATGAAATATTATCCCCTATGTCCAATATTATTTACAATCGTTCCTTATTTGGCATGTCTCATAATATATATAATGTTTTATCACATGAAAAAATTTTAATATAAAAAATATCAAATCGATATAACACTCCGCTAACTCCTATAGTAAGCCCTATAACATTAGAAAACATTTTTTTCATCATTAAATTATATAAACGTTCAACACACATAAAAAATCTTATGTCAGATTAAACATGATAAATAATTCGGGAGGAAGGGAATACTAATTTTACCCTAAAACAATCTCCCTTCGTCCCATAATAATTACAACATATCTGTATTTTGTATTATTTTATACGCATGAATACAAGTGTCGTTGTCATATCAAATCACGTTTGATCATCTCTCAACATGTATTAAGTTGAAATACGTACCTTATACAACCATTGATATTTCACGATAAATTTATAAAAAGTTACGTTTGATCGTCGTTCTATGCGTATCAAACTTTACATAAAAATATGTGTCAAATATATATCGATACGTATACAAAGTCAATGTTATTATAATTTTGATATAGAATACTCTCAAATAAATTATACAAAAATATTCAAGTGAAATTTCACTTATATTTTAATATTTTTTAAAATTCATGAACGATAAATATTAATTTTATAAACAATATATATATATATATATATATATATATAATCTCAAGATCAAAATATAAAAAAAAAAATTACTCTCTACGTCACAGTGAGATGTAACCACCCTCATAACAAACTCGATCGATTCACCGATCACTTCCCATTTGCCGTCCTCTCATCTCTCCCTCAGATCGCGATCCGGTCATCGACTCTCAACCGGTGCTCACGCCTCGACGACGATCTCCGCCGCCGGATTCCTCCCCCGATTTCGCGCTTTCTTGCCCTAGTTCTCAGTCTCAGGTATCGATTCCTCTGATCTCGCTTCGAATTCGAGTTTCCTTGTAAGAATTCGAGTTTCTTTGTACGAATTCGAGTTTCCTTGCAAGAATTCGAGTTTCTTTGTTCGAATTCGAGTTTCCTTGTTCGATCCCTTGTTTCTTTTGTCTTCGAAGTCGGTTTCTTGCATTGGATTGGATTCGGTGTTGTGTTGTGATCTGTTGGTGAAATATTGTGTACCGATCTTCCAGTGTTGTTGATGTATCGAGTGAACTCTATGTGTCGAGATGTAATCAAGTGAAATCTACAATTTTTTTTGGCATTTTGATCGAAACATTTTCCATGTGTTGTGGCCTGTGGATTCTGTTTACTGCTTTCTTGAACCGTGTACTTGCGTTGGTGAAAGATCGTTTATCGTTCTTCCAGTGTTGTTGATGGTTTTCATGTTTCCGTGGCCATCAATGGTGGTTTTGATATCGAGATGTACAGAGTGAATCGTTTGTATAATGTTACTCGATAGTTAGAGAATGATGAAAACCTGGAATTATATGTCAGAAAATGGTTATAACTGGTACCAAGTCTTGGTAACTTGAGCTCGTTGCCCTTGTTAACTTGTATTACAGGGGTCATACTTCATAGGTTCGCGTGCTATACGTGGTTCTTCTTCTTCTTCTTGAAGACCAGACTAGAGGTGCTGTAGGGTTAAAGGAAGAGTTACGTTTGAGTAACTGGAGGTGTAAGGTGTCTTCAAGCCATTGTTTCGGCATAACAGATCACCTAGTGTGATGTCTTTCTATGTGTTAAAAATATTTGTGGAGTAAGTTTCCAAATATTGTCTTTGCTCCCCACTCAAAAGCATGATGCCCCGACTCCTCGGCTACCATGGTGATGTTTTTTACATCATTCTGTCTGAACTGTTTTCATGATGCTTTTGTTATATTAGGAAGGATGCTGGTTTTATCACCATGTATCCTGAAGAAGTTTCTTCTTTTTGAACTTATTGTCGAGTTTAAGTACTTATTGTTTTTTGTTATTTACTTATGCTCAATGATCTCATCCTCTTGGTTTTAATCCTCAAAACAAATCATTTAATCATTCCAGGAGTTCTTGGAAATGGGCGAGTTCAGATCACCGTTACCACCCTGTATTACTGCATTGGGTGATGATCTCGTTCAAGTGAGGACCAGACTGGACGAGCAAAACTCCATTGCTGGTGAGTTTAAGAGAACTGCCTGTGAGATCAATTTAGGATGGTTGGTTCAGCAGTGTTTTATAGTTTCTTGTTTTCTTGAGCAAACTGACCTGAATCCTGTTTGGTATGAGATTCGTCATAGGAACACAAATGAGCATAACTCGATACTTAACCAAGCTTAGTTTTCTCTTTTGTGTGGAGAACTTTGGATGGTACTATGTTTGATTTAATATTGATTGGTAGCATAGTGGCCATTGATTTGTAGAATAGTGACCTGGCTATCTATTGCATTTACTAATACAGGAGCAGCAGGCAGGGAAGTATAAGGGCAATGAGATCTCGTATTCCTGTTACTTGTCAACAAGGCAGTGGCCTGTTTTTCTGGTTTATATGTACTATAGTCGATAGTTGATTCCTATATCAGATCCAATTTCTTGCCTCTTTTGGTGCTCCCTCTTGATTTCTCATTTGATGCCGGCTAGTTGCTTTGATTTCTTTCCGCATCATGGCAATGCTTTGTGAACATTCAACTAAAGTCCATATCATTTACTTATTACTTTTCAAACCCATGTTTGTTAGTTTTTCTAGTTCTTCAAAAGTTGAGTAGCATTACTTATATATGTACTTAGGGGTGCATCAAGCATGAGATCTAGTAAGAAAGTGGGAAACAGGAGGGTAGGATAACGAAGGGGAGGGTGCTAAAAGTGAATAGCTTACCGGAATCATGCCGTGCATTCTGAACAGTTTCAGACTTCTTGCCATTGACTTGTATCACTAGCATATTTTTAATTTCTAGTCTCTGGGTTTTGCTGGTTTACATTCTAGGCAAAATTTCCTGTCAGTCCATCTGCTAACCCTTAGAACATATCAGCATTTTTTTCCCCTGAACTACTTCATTCAGCTGAAGTGTTCCATATGCTCGGTCCTGATCTGCTAGCAAACCAGTCCCCTTTTGAAATGAAGGCCCCATGTACAATCTACCATGACTCTTCTCAAAATATTATTGCCAGCAATTATTCTTAGGTGGCAAGGACTGGCCTGAAGCAATGGTTACCTTCTCCTTTTTGTCATGCATCAGAAACTATTGCAAGATGGTCATCTCTTTATCGTCAACTGCTTGTATACCCTTGACTAGATAAAACCTTGCCCGGAGTCAACACAAACAGCAGCATCTCTATTGTCATCAGTATCTGCAATACAAATGGGCCTCCCAAAACAGCATTTCCAACCTTCCATCCCTAACCACACCATCAAACACATCAAGTGTAGGAACCATTCGTCGAGATCAGATTGGGAGTCATCCTTGAACCCCTATGCATTGATTTACCATGCATATTCGTTATACAGCTAGCCATGTTCTTACCAGAGGGGGAATTGATCAATTGAGGAGTCACCTCCAGCACAACTCCATTCTTTCAAACTACTCTATCCCGCAAAGCTTAGAGAATCAGAAAAATCAGAAAGCCTTCTTTGATTTCTTAGAAGGGAAAAATCAAGTGACAAGTTTTGTTCCCCTTATCTCCATTCAGACATGTGTAGCTACTTCGAATCCCTCAATCATATGACTTTTGGCCACCTCCGACCAATATTCCGACAATCAACTTTGTTCAAAAGTGGATAAGGAAAGATGAGTGTATTTGAGTTTCTTAGAACGTGTTTATAAATTAAACATAATCTATGTCGTTTCTTTTATATGCTAATCTGTGTGCTTTGATAATTATGACCATGTTGATACTTAACAGTCTAAGATCGTAATTATATGTTTCTGTTACAGGTCTTCACGGCTATGAGTTACAGATCAGAGTGAAGTCTACAGACCTTCATGCCCGTGATGCTGCAATCGAAGAATATTTGGCCAAGGTATTTCAAATTATTAGATAAGCTGTCTGAATCATACTATGTAATACTCCCTTGTTCTATAAAAAAAAAGGTCTTTATTTGATTAATAGTAGTACTTTAATTGATTTGTGTGAATTTGTACTATGATGATTAACAAAAATAACATTTATAGCGGCCCAATGCACAAAGACCTATGGTTTCATTATGGCTAACGCCAAAACATACACAAGATGCAAGTACAAATGACACAAAGATGACTATAATGGTAGATCAGGTAAGCCAAGCTTACTTGAACTATTCATGTGGGAATATTGTTTAACACATTAATATATTGCTGTAAGAAGGGTACATTCTCACTTTGTCCTTATCATTTGTAAATATGGTTTCCTTGATTAGGATATTTCAGTGCTCTCTATAGGGATCAGTAGTAGGCGAGATTTGACTTGAAGTTAGCCACCACTTTTGGGAGATTTTTGTTATTTTAACCAGTTTTTCCCCTGAACTGATGTGTTTTATTTCATGTTGGTCTGGAGGTTGATTCATTCATTGCGGTTGCTGATGATGATTTATTGAACGCCGTGTTTCGTGATACTAGCAACCGTATATATTTTGCATGGACTCGTGGATGCAGTTCTTTGTTTTTTCGACTTTAAGTGCAAGCGGTTCTTGGTTCTTGATGATGGAATCTAAACTGGTATATGAATGCTGTACAAGTGTTAATGTCATTGTAATCGGGGTTACCGTTTGTGGTTCCTTGTACACTTGTAGAAGCTAAAAATCAGTATTGAGGATCTTCAGTTAACCAATTCTTATGGAGACAACACGAAGAATGTTTTGGTTAGATCTCTCAATCTCTTTTGTATTTTATTAGAGTTTGATCTTTTTAATATTTTATTTTTGTCTAATGTTGTAACTCACGAAGCAGGTCAAAGGACTGAGTGCTGCTCAAGTACACGAAAGGCTGGCAGAGGTGGTGGCATATCCATGGACAGAATCGGTAAGAAAGCATTGCATTCCATTCTCGGCTTGCTTTTTCACAGAAATGCGTATCATTTTCCAAGATTCATTTCCTTCATAGTCAGTTTTCGTAGACAACTTATTTTTTATAATCAGCCAGCATGCAAGCTTTAAATATGCTGCTTTGGTGCTTATTTCTTTATGCTGAATCACTTGAATACTATTAGCTGGTTGGTGAATACATCCCTTAGAATAAGCAACCTTTTTTCCATATGCAAGCTTTAAATATGCTGCTTTGGTGCTTATTTCCTTATGCTGAATCACTTGAATACTATTAGCTGGTTGGTGAATACATCCCTTAGAATGAGCAACCTTTATCCATTCCCCACATCCGTATGAACCTCCCATATGGATATGCGTTTTAGATAGTATTCCCTGACCCATATGATTCGATTTCTTGGCGTCAACAGCCTATTTCTGTTTTAGCATCAAGGCATTGTTCCATAACTGTTCAGCACCAATCTTCCTTCACTTCTCGGCTTGCAAACTTCATCCTAAGATTAGGTTCCGGTGCTTGTTCATCGCACACCATACAATAGGAATGGCTGACCTCATCCTTCTATGTCCAGTAACACAGCTTTGGGACCAAAAAATAGCTGGGTGCAATAAGCCCGATTACCATGAGGCGTTGATCCAACTAATGTCAATTATCGGCATGGGAGAGGATTCCAGACTTTATTCTATCTGCTATCTTATCTTCTGAGGGTCTTTACTGTGTCAAAGGCGTTCCTAAATACTTGACCGGTAGCAACCACTGTTGGTATTCAAATATCTGCTACGTACCTATTAGCTCTTGAATTCACTCCCCCAGAGAAGATAGCACTTTTTGTAGCATTCATACTCGAATCTGTGGTTGCAGCAAAAATCTTCAGGTTGTTCTTTATGCTAAAACCGAGTTTATATAAGCTCTAAAGATTATCATAAGGTCATCTGCAAACATTGAATGTGTCATCTTAACTCTCTTACACTTTAGGAAGATATCCAAAGTCCCTTCATCTTGCTCATTTCTTCAGGACTCTGGCAGATGTCCAAAGTCCCTTCCTATCACCTTGCAAGCATCTTTCAAATGTTTTTATGTAAGGCTGTGGTATTATTGCAATGTTGTATGTTTCATTATTGTTTTCTTCTTTTCAGCTGAATGTGAGGAAGTTGCATCAACTAAATTCTTATATACATCAAACGAAGCAGTATGAGAGTATAACAGAGCGGCAGAGATCTATGGAGATAGAGTTGTCTGCCCCTTCTCTCGTTACAAAGTGTAAAAAACGAAAGTTGGAGTCACGGATCGAGAAATGTCGCGCCAACAAAGGTTTTGCCTTGCAAACATATAAAGCCTTGGAGAGAGAGCTTCTAGGTTATAAAAAACTGGTTGCTGTAAACAGAAGACAAGTGGAGGTTATTCTCCTTCTCAATCAAAATTCTGATTTCTCATTCATATCTTTGGCATGTTTATATATTTTTTTCTCGCTTTCTCCTTGCAGGTGATTTGCAATTTCAAGGAAAAGAATGGGTGGCTTGGAAAGGTCATAATACCCAAGGGTGTGGAGAAGTTCGAGGAGTTGTGCACCAAGATTTCGGAAGGCGGACTCGCTTATCAACCTCGCGAGGTAGGCCGCAAGCGTTTATTTCTATGTTGTTTTACTAATTTCTTTTGGTTTCTTAATTCCTTGACAAGAGATCTACGAATTTGTTTTTCCAGCTGACATCCCTGATCCTCGGAGGTCTGACTCTGTCCAGCGAGAAAATCTGGAAGTAGAAGAGGAGTAGAAGTTGATATGGTACTGTCTTGTTTTGATATTGAATGGTAGAAAGTGACTTGGTTTGACCTGATGTAGTACTTGGTTTTTTACATTCACTGAGACAGCAGCAGCAGGTAGGGAAGTATAAGGGGAAGGAGACCTTGTATGCTCGTCACTTGTCAACAAGGCAAATAATTTTCTAGTTTACATGTACTGTTTCAATTGTTAGTTCCTTTATGAGATCCAATTTCTCTTATTTTCTGGCTGTTCTTGATGTTCCCTTCGAAGCCAGCTAGTTGCTGTCATTTTTATCCGACAGTTTTTGCTAAAGTTGAATAGCTGACCTGAATCCCGACACACATTCTGAACAGCCAGATTTCTTGCCAGTCAGTTTTTGCTAAAGTTGAATAGCTGACCTGAATCCCGACACACATTCTGAACAGCCAGATTTCTTGCCAGTCGCTCGTACCACCTGCATGATGTGTTCCCCCTTATTTCTAGTCCTAGAGTTTTACTGGTGTACATCCTTGGTAGAATCTCCTGTCAGTTTATATTAGTTTTATCTCTGAACTCCTATCATTCAGCTGAATCGCTTCGGAATTCCAGATCCTTGGTTGTGATCCGTTAGCAAACCAGTCCCCTTCTTAAATAAAGACCCCATGTGCAGTCTACCAGTACTCTTGTCAATATGTTCTTGCCAGCAATTATCCTGAAGCAAAGCTAACCTTCTCCTTCATATCTTGCATCAGAGCCTATTCCTGATCAGATAGCATCTTTATTTCTAAACAGCTATCATTCAACTGAACCATTTCAGATTCTCTTTCCTGATTAACTGGCAAACCAGTCTCCTCCTCAGATGAAGATCCTATGTACTATCTACCAGGATTCTTCTCAAAAAAGTCTTGACTGCAACCGTTCTGAATTGAGCTGCTTTTCTTCTTACTATAACGTATCCGGACCTGTGCTTGATAAAATATTACACCTCTCCTTGACCTTCCTTGATCTACAATGAGCTTCATCGATCCCCCTTGGCAGTCTGGCACGCCACACCTGTGCTTTTTTGCTTTGAATAAAACCAGGATCAAGGCCTTGAGCAAACCAATTAGCAATGATTTTTCCTCAGTTAACGCATAATCTAATCTACTAGACCAGAATTCAAGCCAAGTGCAGCCCCTTGCCTTGTGGAGTCTAACCATGACTAGAGGTTCCCTTTTCTTCCACACAAGCATGGCCATGATCCTTCCTCGAGGTCCTGCTTCTTGCATCAACCATATCTCTACAGGATTGCCCTCACAATGACAGCCGCCTTACATCCTGCCCATTATGGTTAGCATAGCCCCTTCAAGCCCTTGGTAACGATCAGCATGCTATAGACTTTGCGACAACAACTATACCACAGTCAATACATCTCATGATTGACATTAGTATCTCCACATGGTTTGGAGATCTTGCCACGAGATTATCCATTGGAGTAGACACGTATTCATGTAGTGGCAGTATTCCCCTCATTCATACCTTGCTTAGAACTAGCATAAAGCATCATAGCAGGAGAACAACACTTGAGACCAATAACCATATTCTTGCCATCATTACAGCTTGATGCATCTTCATCGAATTAGCTTAATGTCCATTTTACAGCTAACCATATTCTTTCCGGAGGGCGAAGTGATGAATTGACCTCTAGCACGAGTCCGTTCAACTCTGTAGCCAAACATGTGTTTTCTCATTTATTTATCATGACCCATTTGGACCTTTTTTCTCTCTTTTTCTCCTCACAGTTGATCTGTAACTGCAAGAAAAAGAAGGGGTGGCTTTGGGAAAGCCATGGTGCCTATTTTTCATTTTGCTTTTGCCTTTATTACATTTCAAACTTATATTTGAAGTTCTATGATATTGTACACCAAAAGATGATTTATTGTAAACAATCTTTTTTCAAGTTTAGGTTACTGGAATCAATGACAAGAAATAACCAAGTTTGCTTACATTTTAGGATGATGGGGTCTTAGCGTCTTGCTGGATTCAGTAACGTTTGTTATAGTTTGGATTATCGGTGTTTTCTCGTTTGATAGGAAGATGCTACTTCATACTGTCTGCTGCAATGAAACTGAACCTAGTATCACTAACCTCACCTCAGGGCTTTTGAATTGACACAGAGACATGAGATTGTTTGGGCTTGAGACTCAATTCAATTACAGACACACTCTTGCATGATTGATTCACCATCGCTTCAAGCTTGTTCAACTCAATTCTAAGCAGATTATACTTTTTTCTTTCGGTTGGGTATGAGTTTTACCATTACAGTTAATGTTACAAGTTTTTTTGCCCCCTTGAATATTTCTGGAGATACTAGTTTCTCTTCGAAGAAGGCATACGAGTCAGTTATGATTTTTTGCATTTACAAATTTACCCTAGAGGTATTCAACCGTTGATTAGGTGTTTATCATCGAAGGAGCTAGAATCTTTCAATCTAAAGATCCTTAATGAACAATTTAGGTTTTCTGACTAATTTTTTTTTTTTTTCCATGCCATGTGACTTCAGATTTTCTGACTAAGTTTTTGGAATGTCATCGTCTGTAAAGTTATCCAAGTGAATTGTTTCTTCATATGCTAGAACTATTACAATATGCTAGAACCAATATTTTCAATTTCCTTTGGCTAAAAGTTATCATACCGATTGATATTTGACACAGGACCGAGGTTCAAGAACTCTCTGTATTTCAGCTATCTCGACCCAGAGAAGGTGCCCGTCGGAGATGCCTTCATTGGATTTGCTCTTCTAGGAGAAGCTGGATCATTACAACCAGAATGCAAGGTAAATCCTTTTGCTACATAACTTGCATATCCATTATTTGGTTATCATTGTTGGACTCAAAAAGACCAAGAAGGCCGCTTTTTCATAACCAATGTCTGTCCTAGGGACTAAAATCCATACGGGCCGAGTTTAAGCATGATGCTCTGATTAGTTTAAATTAGAACACTGATCCATACGCTGCACAATTAAAGATTATAACAAAAAGATATAGTATTGAATTAACTTAAACATAATTAAATATAATTGTGTGTGTGTATATATGTCATATAAAGGATTTGAAATTTTTTTATAGCCTTACACAATCAATATAACGTGATTCATATACTATATTGTGAATCATTCAAAATTGGTTATTAGAAAAAAATTTGAATCATAGAAGTCAAACAATTCAATTATTAACATTGGTGAGATGATTTAAAAAAATTATAAAAGATATAATTGTTAATTTTTTTATTTAGAAAAATGATCACATATAAATACTTTTATTATAATTGTTAGTACTATCATATGATTTTTGTCATTTTTTATTTTTTCTGTATAGAGATTTTTTTTTTCAATGAGTACATAACTTGTTTATGCATCCATTTGGTTATGCATGAGACAAATATCATTGGATTTGACCATTATTAATTTATGAAGACGATAAAAATTGAGAGCTATATATATTTTTTATAAGATTTTTTAATATTTTTTCAACTTTATATGATAATTACTTTACTCCAGAAGTTTTTTACTCGATTAAAAATAAATTCCAATAAGTGATTTACTTTATAAAAGTAAATAATTAAATCTAAAATATCCGATTAAGCTACAACCTCATAGATCTTCGTGGTTAATTAATGAAACGGTTTAATCCAGCACGGGATTTTATGTGATGGTTGAATTTTATTAGTATATTGTGGCTTTTTTTATTGATGGTGGGAGTTGATGTGAAATTATGTGAGAGAATGTGAGAGAAGCTAGTGAGGTGTGATGATGTAGTATGTTTAATTTAATATAAATTTGATTTCAACTAAAGAAATAAAGCAAATGTTGCATATATTTTGGGATAACCTAAAAAGGAAGGCGTTGATTCAATATGGGATAGAGGGATAGCATAGATATAGTTTTATCCGCTCTCACTTTCGTTTTTCCGCTTTTTCAAAACCAAAGTTTGCTAACAAATTGTATAAGCATGGCATAACATTGACCTTGACAATTTGAGCCTCCAAGAGATGGTCCGAACTTTGACTCTATGATAGATACGGCAGCCCGAGCGTACTGCCAAGGAACTCTTTGTTGCCGATCCTAGTTCAAAATACATCAATAAGCTCTATGTTAATTATCCTAATAAATTCAGATTGTATGGTTTATGGGAAAGACATGCCGAGTTGTATCCAACTAATGACTTTTCACGGATTATAAAAAGGACTGGTTCTCTACTCAACTCATGAGGATGATGATAAATCCTTCCCACTATTTTCCTTCTTTCCTCTTTGCCCTTCACTTCATTGTGCTCCCCCTAATCCATAATGCATGCAACAGTTTCCTTTGATGTGTTGTCCCTATATATATATATATATAACGTTCTTTTCTTTTGATGAACTTTTCACCTAAAAGATAGTCATTTTTAAAAAAAGATCATAAAAATTCAACACACATAATATTCTGTACCGTAATATCGAGTCATATTGTTGTAACTATTTTTGGACGAAGGGAGAGTATATCTTAGTAATATGCTTGTGTCACAATTTGGAATGAGAATTGATTTCTTGAGTCACCAAAAAATTTGCAACAATTCCTAAAAAGAAAACTAGAATTTGATAGTATAGATTTAACAAGTTACAATATAAAATTATCAAGATGCGGTATACATCAGTCATGTTGGCTGCTGCACAAAAACGGACGCTATAGATATATATATATATATATATATATAATGAGCTTTTAATCTTAGCCATTGATTTTTTGATCCAATGGTGTAGCCACACATAACTTTATATGTGGTTAGCCATACAAACACTTTGCCCATATATATATATATATATATGGGTTTAAAGGAGCTAAAGTATCTTTAGTCAAGATAGTTAAAGATACTCATGAAACACGATGATGATCATCGTTTCTCAACAACTCGGCCCTTAGATGTGATCATTTATTCCAATATAACAAAAATTGAAACCATTCCAATATTTTAACTTTATTTGAAGTTATAATGATTCTACTAGAATTTTCAAAAGCATAAAATAAGGGAATTGATAAATCTAAGACACAATTTTATTTATACAAAGGCTATTTGTGAGAGTAGTGTATTTTGGTCAAAAAAATTAATATGAAAGCAGTGCCTTGCATGTATCAGAATATGACTTGGAGATGAGATTGCCGTAAAATAATAGTCAAATGATAGAGGGAATGATATTTTGAATCCCTAGAAGTGGGGAAGGAAGTGAGAGATAGGGGATGATATAGGTATAGGGATAGGGATATGGAATCATATGTTGGGTGAGCCATTTTTGTGTGTTTTCCCTAAATTTGGGGATGGGGAAGGTTATAGGGAAACTGCTGCAAGTGTTGGTGGAAGCACGTGGCATGTTATATTTAAGCTGGACTATGTGGAGCCGGAAGGAGTCTACCGGATGAGAGTGGCGCTTGACAAATGCAGTGTTAAAGGTAAGACTGTTAACCTGGTGATAGTTTAATAAGGCGCCACTTCGGTGGTAGCCATCCTAATGTTCAGGCTCCGGTGGATGCACGTCTTTTTTTTTCTTTCTTTTTTGGCATAGCGTTTGAGTTGATTTCTGCTGAGATTTATCTGAAGCATTGCTTTACTTGTTGAAATGTTATCAGTGGCGTTTTTCACCTTACTGAAAGGGAACATTGTGAAGCTGAATCGTGTTGTTTCTATTCTGTAGAATTGTCCTTGGAATGGAATTCAGATTTAACTGATCGAATTATGTTTTTCGAATTTTCGTAGTTGAGAGCCCCTATCTGAGTCTGACTGCCATCACCACTGGGGCTACTTTGGTGACGTCCTTCCCAGCAGCTCCCCTTATTGGCACCTAATCTCACCACCCACTGTTCACAGGTAGCAGCGTCTGTATTGATTTGTACGAATGGCAGAGCTTCGTGCTTTGCTTGTTTCCTGCTGTCCGTCCTTGCATTTGGGTCGGAACTCCTGGTAGCATCTCACTGCCAGTTGAGGGATCAAGGACAATGGCCGGACCTTCCTGCCATAAGTCTATGTGTTCCGATTAACCAAAAAAAAAAAAAAATCAAACCTTTATCTCATCAAGTAAGATCGATTACATAAATACGATGGCGTTATTTCAATCTATCATGTATATCATTTTTTGTAAGATGATGATAGATCATATCATATTTCAAGGTTTTTCTCATGATCTTTTTAGGTCTTTCTTGTCCTTTCTTGACATATGCTAACTTTCAAGCTTCATATTTTCTAACAGAAACTGTGACTGGTCTGCGTTTCACATGAACATATCATTTTAGTCATGACTCCCTCATCTTATCTTCTATTGAAACCACATCCACTATTTGTCTGAAAATTTCATTTCGTATCCCATCTATTCTTATATATCCACACACCCATCTTAACATTTTCATCTCTTAACAAGTAAAAAGTGTTGTGTGTTAGATAGACGACAACAAACACGTTAAATAAGTCTCGTTGGATCTCTCAATATGATTATGTGTTCCGATTACTCGTACATAGTATCCAAGGTGAGAGCTGTTTTAGAAGCTGTGTCACGTTCCTGCTTATCCAAAACATCAAAGGACCTCGCCTGGAAGTTTGTGTGTTCATCGAGAATTTTTTAGATGGCAGGAGTGTTGCACTTAATGAAGACAGCTGCAGGAGCCCACCGTTCTTGCTTCTAAGTAGTATTTTTAGATGAGTGCCATTGTTTGAACTCAAGGAACATAGCTGCAGGAGCCCGCCGTATTGCAAGAGCTTCTAGTACTTCTGTTTCCATGAGTTGTAAGCTCCTTTTATGTCTTCAGTTAGGTCTTCCGTCTCACGTAAGATTTAACATTTTCATAATTGAAATTTTTTTTATAAAAATATCAAAACATTCATAATTTTTATTGTATATCACATGAATTAATTTCATTATTTTTTTTCTTCTTTTTTTTTTTCCACTCTTCTCTCTCGCATAATCTCAACAACAAAAAAGTTTTTTTTTTATTAAATTCAACGTATACATAGATTTTCGATCAAGTTAGAGTGTTGTAAGTTTCGTGAAATGGAGGGAGTATCTTAATAATTGATACTAGTCCAAATCTAGATGCAAGTGTTTGACCTATTTATTTGTCTATACGAACTTTGATTCGTTTGATGCATTGATTAAAAAAAAAAAAAACTTAGTGCAAAATTGGGTCTCTGATGTTAATTTTGTGCATGATCAAAAGAAAAAACGAATAATGAAAAAAAAAATGAAAACGCTATATGTAAATAGTGTCAGTGGAGTATTTGGGTTTGGGTTTTTTTTTTATTTTAAATAACCACTTAAAATAGTCATTTGTTGTTAAAGTATTGGATATTCAAATCAATCATTGCAATCAAGAGTATCCTATTTATATTAGTCTTCTCTCCTATTTTGAAGTGTTTCATAATTTTTAATATTAGTGATATGAGAAAAATTTTAAATTGGTTCAAGATTAAAATTAACAATTTAAGTTATTATTAATATCTTATAATAATTTTATAAAATTAATATTTGATCGTATTAAATTATATCTTGAGGTATAAGTCGTAAAATAAGTGGGACGGAGGAAGTAATTGATAAGAGAATGATAAACTTCTAATTCAATGATAGTTGCTTGATTCAATGATATAGACACACATGACAGATATGACTATCCATAAATATATTTTTAATATCCTTTTGAAATAAGTAACTAGCATCAATTGTAATATCTTTTGACAAAGTTGAAAAAAAAAAAAAAAGATGTCCTACCTTATACATGATTCATAGATCAATTTGATTCAATTATCGCTATACTCTTCATTTCATAATTTGTCAAATTGAGAGAAACTTTCCAAATCAAATTTTTCTTATGTTTTGTTCCTTATTGTGTAAATTGTTGTATATGGATAATAAATTATAATATATATATATATGACATGTAATACACCCTAATTAAAATGTAGTATCTGAGGAAGTAAAACGTAAATGAAATTCAAATAGGGAGTAAAAAATAAGTTTCCAAAAAAATTACTGCCTTCGTCCCAAAATATAGCGAACATTTTGATCCGATACGTAGATTTATGTATGTGTTGAATTTTTATGAAACTTGATGAATAAATAGTATTTTTTTAGTGATAGTGAGGTGTAAGTAGGGTTTATGAGAGAGTAGAAGAAAGGATGTAGTGGATATACTGTAATAGATATTGATTTTTTTTTGTTTTTTATGTGAAAAAGTTGTTAAATATGATATGTTGATTATATTTTAGGATAATATAAATTGAAAAAATATTATCTATAATATGGGACGAAATGAATATGATTTTTTTTTTTTTTGCTAGATACAAGAATTTATGTGTTAATTTTTATAGTGATGATTTTTATTTTTATTTTTATTTTTTTGGTTTAGGTTGTGTGTGAGCAAGGAATTAGGGAGAAAAAGGAGAGAAGCAATGGATAAGTTGACATGATATATATTAAAAAAATGAATGTTTTGATATTTTTATTAAAAAAATTTAAATAAATAATTGTTATAAGATTTATGAGATATTCAAAAAAAATCAAATGTTATAATCTTTTTAACATAGGAAAAAATATAATATAACGTAGATCTTAAGATAGATTTATGTAATTTAGTAGTACTAGTAAATCACATTAAAGGTCATGAAGGACCAACCCATGAAAAAGTCTACAATATTTCCTGCTGTTTGTAACAGAAACCTTTTCCCCCACGGAACGTCATGTTCAGCTTCATCGTCCGACACAACACGCGAAGAAACATTGAGATGCGTGTAACTAGCAGAGAGCGCCGCAAGCGTCGTCGATTGAAGGATGCCGCCGCCACCACCACAGTGAGCATCCCAAATTATTTCTTCTCCATTCCTCCGTATTTCATGTTTTGATTTTGTGGGTCGGATTCGATTTTGGTCTCAAACTAGAAAAGTTTTTAACTTTGAATTCATTCTGCAGTCGAATTTTCCTATTTCTTGTCTCACTGAATTTTTATCACAGTTGATTTGATTTGGTTGAGTTACTTCTATCTATGAATTGGCTGGAGCATGTTTCGTATTACTTATGTTTCGTGTTCTTTATGATTTGGTTATTTTAATTGATGAAACTTTTTCCATCGGAAACAGTTTTTCTATATAATAATAAAGATAAAGTTGCGTGCATCAATCTATTTCATAAGGATACCCTTCCGACACTCGATAGTTGATTATGTTTTTATAACTTGATGATGACATTGATTAGTATATGCGTCATATTTGTCCAACCAGGCGAACGTTGCTCACGAGGATCGAATTAGTGAATTGCCTGATGAAATTAGGCTTGTCATTCTATCCTTCTTGGGTATGAAAGATGCTGCGAGGACAAGTATCCTCTCAAAGACATGGAGATACTCGTGGACTTATTTGCCGGACTTAGATTTTGATGCCAAAAAGTCTCTAGGCGTGGGAAAATTTAGAATGAAGAGGTCACGATATGTGAAGTGGGCTAATCAGGTCATCAAGGCACACCATGCTCCGATGGTTAAAAAGTTTAGGATCTTTTGTTATCTTGATGCAACTCATGCACGTGACATTGATAGATGGATCCGTTTTTGCTCAAAGAAAGGTGTGCAGGAGCTCGACTTGGACTGTGGGGGCGGTTTAGGTAATGGTCAAGATAAGTACTACAGTGTCGAATTCATGTGGCGGTTTTTCCAGCCTCCGGATATGTGCAAAATATCCAGTTTTACCAACCTGAGATCGTTTCGCGTGGAAGCTTTAAAGATAAGTGGAGCACTGCTCGAATTCATGCTATCTAAATGCCTGCTTCTTGAGACGTTATGTGTGAGGTTTTGTCAGGATTTAGGATCCCTGAAAGTAGTTGGCCCATCCCTCAAGTTGAAATACTTGGAGCTTTTGAACTCTAATTCTGGCAAAGTCGTAATCTCTGCTCCAAATCTTGTTACTATTGTCTACTGGGGAAGTAGTGGAGACTTGGTGTATAAGAATGTACCCTCACTTGTTGAGGCGCATTTTGGTGGTGATTGTGCAAAAGACATGATTGGCCAACTTTCCTGCCATTCCTTTCAGATAGAAACACTCTCCATTACTACTAACACGGTCAGTATTCTAGACATCTTTATCTTCAAAGTTTGGTTGTAGTTTCATGCTAATAGTTATGTTGTTCTTTATTTATCTTCTATTCAGGACAGTTTTTGGCCAATTCCTTTTCCTACCTTTTCCAATCTTAAGCGACTGACGTTAGCAATGTATGCAATACGTCATCGGAGCATTGTCCTGTGGTCATACTTGATTGATGCTTGTCCTTCACTGCGAGAACTCAAGTTGGAGGTGAGTAAACCTGTTTCTGACTCCCTGTATAAATTTGTAGATTTCCATGGTCTTCTGTTGTGTGTTTTCTTCTTTAGAATCTGCCATGCAGTATGCTTCGCATAATTGATGCCGTTGTAGACCATTTTTTTTAAGATAATTGAGTACACAAAAGTGGCTGATCTTCTGAACTCGTGAGAGTCAGAATTCCTCAAGTCAGTCAAATCTCAACAAACTAATAGCATATCTAAACTATACAAATCAAAATAACCTAAAGAAATAATCACTGATTTGCAACATGATTTCCTCGGTTGACATCCAATGGCAATGATGCCACTGTAGTACTCTTTCCTAGCCACATAAATGCTTTCTCAAACTTTTCCTTTTCATAGCACATCCGATATTTCTTCTGAAGAAGGAACTTCCATTCTTTGTTATTTGTTGAGGTTTTGCATTATGAACCAGTCAATGATGAATCTGGTTGAGCGATTCTTTCACATAACCATGGGGTTGGGGTTCGACACAAAGTTTTTATGAGCAGAATTGGAATCGGAATCGGCAAATCCCAAAAAGATTCGATGCGGTCAAATCGGATGATTAATCGGTAGATTTGACGATTCGATTCGATTCAAATCTATTTTTGATCAATTTTTAAGAGAGAAAAATCCATAAATAAGAAAAACATCAACATAAAAAGATAAAAGCTAGACAAAATAAGTAAATAACATAACCTGAATTTATAAAAATCTTAATTTGATAATTTCAGAGTACAAACACATAAAATATTCCAAGTTGTTAATTATATACACTTATTAATGATTTCTAAATAAAAAAATAACGATGATCTTCAAAATATACTCCATAATATCCTGGATTTCCACTAGGATCCTCATCATTAAGTTTATACACTTGTTAATATTATTTTTTAAAAATAATGTGCATGATCGTTTGAATTGGTCCGAATCGACCGATTCATCCCTAAATCATCCGATTCAAAGTCGAATTGGATAGATTCAGGTCGATTTGGGTTGATTCAGTGGATATTTCGCAAAATCGATGTGATTTGGAGTCGGTGGAGCCAAGAACCGATCCAATTCACTGATAAATTGGCTGATTGGGCCGATTATGTAAACCATGGTTTGACACCTCTTGATAGTGTATAATAAACAATCTCTTTGTTATAATATTATAGGAAAAAGATTGTGTATTGGATGGTTTATCGGCTGAAATTTTGTGTAATTATATATATAATTGATAATAGATTGTGTAATTAGAAGGAAACAAAAAAGAAACAGAACAACAGCTGATGAGTACATGAAAATAAGAAAACTATCGTTCCACACAAAAATACACCCTATTGGCTGATTCCTGTAGCGCCCTCCGTGCCCTTTTATGGTAGTACTTTTTTCTTTGCCGTTTACATTTTCAAATCCTTAGACTACTTGCCATTGATGACTGTTTACCCGGGCAAGAAGTTTGGTGCTTTTGAGCGAAAAAACCTTAAAAGGATTGATGTTATTTGGTGGCTATGTGATTAGCTACTCATGGCAAGTTGTCAACGGCTTAGCCATAGTGCTTTCCTCCTTACTATGTTAGCTTTGTTCGGACTAATGCGGATTGAATGTGTTCGAGATGTCCTGTTTGGAGGACCAAGTTCTGTAGGTTTTGTCTCTAATTATCTTCTTACCCTTCTCGTGCTTCTCATTCTCAAAACTTTGAAATCTTGTGGTGGTTTTCAGCTAAAGTGGTGGGAGTGTGATTTCCATTCTCTTAATTGGCCAACGAAAGCCACGAACAAGATCCATCTCTGCTTGGAGGAGGTTCATCTAGTTGGATTTGTGGGCTGCAACGCTGATGTTGACTTTGCTGCATATTTGGTGAAAATTGCTCCCTTGCTTAAAAGGTTCACCATTGATACTCGCAACCCCATATCAATAAGATCGGATAAACAGAGAATTTCAACAAGAGAAAAAGTGTGGCTACAATTCTCAAAACAGTGTGCTGAACAGCTTGCCCAGCAATTTCCTCCAATTCTTGATGTTGTGATTATTTAGATGCATTATGATATATAGGAATGGGCGTCTCAGAGTATCATCCGTGTACCAACATTTTAGTAGTTACAAGATCCGTGTTCTACTCAAGTCTTTAGATCGTTGTTGTAACTTCCTCGACTGATCAATGTCATAACTCATAAGCAATGTTAGTGTTGGTAACTATAATCTCTATGACTATGTGAACAGGTATGTGGGTGATATTAAGCATGATGCTGTAATCAGCCCAAAAGTAGGTTTCTCTGCAGTCACTTCCCTTCGGCATATATTATGCATTCTTGGGTCATTGTGGATTTCTTTTGTTGGTAATGATCTGTCTAAGCGTAAATCCAACCATGAGTAAAAAATGGTTTTATTATTATAATTTGACATCAAATGAAAAAAAAAACATCTCCAATTATTAATTATAATTGATGCTAAAGTAGAACATTGTTAAATTTTGTTATCAAATGTAGATGCACTCATTCATACCACACTTTCAATTTTAAAATATTTTCCAAAGGCTCAAAATCTTGCCGTTGGAAAAAATTAGAACCCCAACAACTGTAGCTTTTAAATCCATCTGTATACAAAATTCGAAATCAACCACACAACTAAATCTATCTTTTTTTTTCCCTCTCTCTCTCAAAACCACGAAAAACCAATTCTTTTTTCTTTTTTTTTTCATTCCTTTGAAAACTCGTCAACGTTCCTTTTTTTTTTCCCTCTCTCTCTCAAAACCACGAAAAACCAATTCGTTCACCATGACAGAACTTGCTTGGACATTACGAGGGAAATTGTTCAGGCTAGAGCAAGATGAAGCGATTTGTAAAATTTATTTATCCATTATTCAAAATCCTATAATAGGTAACTCCCAATCACGAAGTCAATTTTAGGCGAAGGTGTTGAAGGAGTGCATCGATTATACAAATGATGATCAAAGAAGTGAACAGAGTATTAAATCTCATTGGCAAACACTTCAGAAGGCTTGTAACAAATTTCGTGGGTGTTTAAGAAGTGTTCAAACTCTTCACCAAAGTGGAATGACCCAACAACATAAGGTAATTAAATTATGTATTAAACCTTGTTTCTTGTACAAATATTTGCTTGGTATAAATTCCATTAATCAATTTTATTTTATTTTTGTACAGATTGAGCAAACAAAGAAAGCATATTGTGATGAGACGGACAAAAAATACTTTATGGATATGGATGGGTGTTGAAAAATCTTAGATAATTCTATCAAATGGCAAGATGTTGTTCCTGGTGAAGGAGAGCAAAAGGTTCCGAAATGATAGCCAATCAATCACCAAATAATTACTTGACTTCGTTTGTTACCAAAATATTGACCGAAACCAACATTCACCATTTTTTTCTCTCTTTTTATTTCTTTTATTACTTTACTTATTTGGTGTGGGTCATGGGGGATTAACAAGACGAGATACTAAGGTTATTAAACTAGAAATAATTTAATATTTTATGTTGTTTATTCAATTCAATGATGAATCTTTCCTTTAATTATGAAATCAGAAGTTTAACCTCTCAAGATATCAGGAAAAAATCTTGATTGACAGCACTCCTAATGAACTATTCTAGACTGAACTAGAGAACAGAAAAGATGCTAGTAAAGAAGATATGAACCATGGTACAATTGGAGCAAAGGACCTGCTGGAAGTGCTTATCGGACCCATCACAAAGCCCACTCTAAACGATTAAAAAGTCACTGCATTCGTTCATTTTGAACTCATTTGGCGAGATGAAGATGGAACGAAACTCGGCAAATGGTCATGGATTAGTCCAAGTCATCAGTGCAGATCGAGGAATGGAAGAGTCCGAAAATGGTAATGGGTCAAGTAATTATTTGGTGGTTGAGAAGGTGAACACATGATCTGTTCTATGTTTCCACTTCTCCATGATATTAGGTGTTTACTAGTTAATTTTTTCATTTAATGAGCTCTTGTTTTTACTTTTTAGAGGTACTTAGGTAGAACTCCAACACAGAACCTTTCATTTTTAAGCTTTGTTATCTTGGTTGAATGTGAGAGAGATACTCTTAGTTCTTTTAATTTGAAAACTATCGATTTAACGACGATTTATACTTTGCATCTAGTGACGTCGATCCAACTCTTCTCGATCACATCCTTTATGTCTAATGTTGGTGGAGACTCGTTTTTTTTCTCAGCGAAGGTTATTGCCTTCGTTACTGGCATCGGATTTAGGTCCAAGGAAAATTATACTTTTGTAACAAGCTTGATAGAATGAATCAGAATTACAACTCAAGCTCACATCAACTTCTATATTAATAATAAAAAAAAATAATGGTAAGATTGTGCATATTATTATGTACTAAGGTTGTCCTTCCTCTCTTTCTCTCTCTCTCTATATATATATGATGTATTTGGAGGGATTACATGTCCCCTTCCTTACCTCTTTTTTAATTGTTTAAGGTTATGAATAAATAAGTATTTTATTTACTTTGTGATTGTTAAAAAAACAAGATGTTTCATTTATTAAAGAATAGAGGGAGTATATTTTGGGATGATGGGAGTAAAAAAATGACAATTTTTTTATAATTATCCCAATATAATGGTATAAGCAACAAAAAAAAAGCCAGTTAACAATAATTGTTTAAAAATATATAGTCGAGATTATGACTCATTCAAGTTTAAAAATTAACACTTAACTCCACTTACTTAGAAATAAATCACATTTTTCGACAGGAAACCTGATTAAGAGTAGTTCGTGGAGAGCTCATCTTTATATGCTCTGCTAAATAAAAAAAAGAAAAGAAAAAGAATTTCATATTATTTTAATATGAAACACCATCTAAAAAATAGATATAAGGATTATATGTATATTTTTAAAATTTATGGGAAAATCTATCAAGAATGAATAGTTCATCTATTTTTATGTTTTTTTTTTCCTTTTAAAGAACAAATCCAATGCTGTTAGGCATTTTTATGTTACACAGCTTTATTTTGCACATAATAGTAAAATTTTGTTAAAATATAACAAAAATGGAATGCCCAACCCGCTGGGCGATCTCATAGTCGAACCAGAAGGTCAAGAGTACCTTTGGAGGCATTTAAATCACATCACATCGATCCAAGGTACAGAAGTATAAAGATATGCAATGGGCTGAAGCGATGGGAACACCTACAACGCTTGAAGTGAAAGCAGTCCAGGATATGAACTCCGTCAACTTCTACACGTATTCCCACTTGGGACTATTCAAACAGCAGCTGCTATGGAGATAGCAATGATGCAGCGAGCCCTATTGGGAGATACTCAGGTTGCCCAAGGAGCGGAGGTGGGAATTGAGATTTTGGCAAGCAATTGGGGAATCATGGTCAAGAAGAAGGAATACAAGGCGGAGCGATCCCATCGCGCCTGGTCCATGAGTTCGGTTCAGGAACGATCCCAAGATAGAGATCCTTCTCCCATGTCCATTTTTAAGTGAAGTAAAATAACTTGTCAGGAATAACTTAATCTAGTTACTATGGAACTTTTTCACGTCAAGTCAATTCCGTCGTCGACAACAGAAGTTCATACCAAATCAACCTCTTTCACGATAAGTAAATGAAATGCAAATAGGAAGCATTAACATCATATCATCAAGCAACGAGTACACATGAAAGTACATTGAAGAGTCAACATCAGCCTTGGCAACATGAACAGATTTACCGAAGTGTAAGTTATATTGTACTGTTGGCAAACGTAACATGAATATGGAACCACAAGTCTCTTTTGAAGTTCAAAAACTGGTACATATTAGTAAATGGAAGCAGCGAAATACAGCTCTTAAAAGAATAATCCTGCAAATCATTTACAAAGAATGGGGATACAGAAAACCTATATCAACACCACAATTTTTATTTTATTTATTTTTATTTTTGGCTCGAATATATCTGCAGTGCACTTTACACGAGTAGAAGAGGTCATCCAAGGAGTTAAAGCCGGCGGTGCGTACAGAAGTGACACAATCAAGCAAAAGCGAATCGAGACGAGATCTGAAAATAAAGACGAGCGATGAGCTAAAGCAGGTCAGCGTGGGAACTGATTGAGTTTGAGACTTGGAGAAACCCTTGGTAAGACAGAACCGTCATTGAAAAAGCCTGAAATAGTGAATACCCGGTTGTCCAGAATCGTGAATAGTGACGAGGGATTTCAATGCCTTTGTAACGTTCAAGGTTTCCGTGAGACATGGAGATTGAACCGTGTACTGAAATGGTAGACTGCTTATTTATGTGTGGGTTAAATCTAGAGGACAAGAGATTCTGTGGATGTTGTCACACGGAACAAAAATCATGACAAGGAAGCATGAATGAAAGTCGAATTGGATAAAGTGGCGAGGAATGGTGAATAGTTATAGAAGCTTAAGAGAGTTGATTTAGGCAAGATTTTTGGAGACAGGAGTTTCAGAATATTCTCCTGTTTGCGTGGTAATGAGCATAAGCAGGGAGCATGTAGGCACACGTTTCAAAGCTCCCTCACTTTCTTGGCTGGGTCAAAGCAGGATGTCAAACAAAAAAGATAGGGTGCGACATGTATAAGGCGGTTGAGAGGTAAAATGGCCTCTAACAAGTTCTGAAGAACTCGTGCAGAACAACTTAGTCAAAGTTAGGAGACAGAATCAAGAAATTTAGTGGAGAGCTGCAACAGGTGCAAGCTAAACAAGAGAAGGAACTCTGTGGATAGGAGGCAACATGTGCTGGTGGCTGGTGCTAACACAGAGGATGAATGAAAAATGTATGAGAGGGATCACTTGCTGAAGAAGCTGACCATGGATGAATGGATCCGCCAAATGGATGATAACACCAGATACCACGACAGTCTTATATGAGGGAACCAGAGAATAATACAGATGCCAAGTTTGCAGTACAGTGAAGGCCAGATATTCAGCAGTAAGCATGAGATCAAGCCTGAAATATTAAAGCACATGAGTGCTTCGCTAGGATCACGGTTATTATATACTGACAATGTTGTGGTCTCCTGCATAAAAATATTGCAAAAAGAGTATATATATATGACAACGAGTTATGCCGTATTTGGCGGGGAATGCAGAAATTGCTTTTGTGATGGGAAGAAGCATTATTCACAATATAATTCTAGGAAGAGTTCATCGTTTTCACTTTTCCATGGAGCAAGTGAGAACATGAAGATATGCCATTCCAAAATATGTGGATAGGGATGGTGGTATTCGATACCCCTCGTCGAGAAGATTATGGGTAGTATTACAAGCCGTACGTCATGCTTGCTATCCTATGCTGGGAATATTCAGGCTTATTCAGCAAATAAATTCTATACTGGCATCAGTGCATATATATTGGTCATACAATTTCCTGGTTCTCAGTGCAACCGTGGACAAGATAGAGAGCCTATGTCGTGTATTCTCGTGGTCTGGTGTGCCCCTAATTGTGAAGAGATACACCAACCAGTGAAAAGAGGTATTTGGGGATAAACTAGCTAATGGAGTACTTGGAATCTGGCTATGATGTTTAAGCATGTGTGGGTAATCAAGAAAAAAAGAAGAGGTTATTAATCCGATGGATCAAATGTATACTAAAACTAATCGGGAGCACAAGCTAGTTGGAAGTAGAGAAGAGTAACTGTTGCTGCTATGACTGGGAACCACCCGTCGAAAGAACGAGATATAAATTCAGACGGGATGAATAGAAGGTGCACGTTAGCGAGACAAGCAAAAGACCATGAGATTTGAGAACTTGCCCTGGGAAAACAACCTAAGCTACAATGTTAAAATTTGAAGTTTAAAATATAAAAAATCCAACAATTCAGATTTGTTTCATAATTTAAAGATTGTTTTTATTTTTTTATTGTGTTTATACGAATATAATTTTTTATCAACTTATTTTTATTTATTTTTTAGCATTGTTATTTTCTTAATATGATTTCAGTTTTTTTTTTCAAAATTTTTAAATACAAAAGTATAAAAATTAAAATTAAAAACCAATCCAGACAGCACAACCATGCCAACACAGAAATATCATCAAAAACAAACAATCCATGCCTATCCAAAAACAAAAGATGCTTATAACTAGAAACATCACCAACACGTAACAAAAGGCATAACTCTCAAGTTTCTATATAAGTTCCAAATGACTGAAACAAATCGGATCAAAATAAACAATACCTATCGAAAAAAAATTACAACTACGAGGATCACAAAGACACAACAATCAGCACCAAAACCAGACTGGAAGTTTCAAGAGAACCAAATAGATAGGACCTAACAAGCAATGGTCATAGATAACAAGCAATGGTCATAGATAACTGCATTCTTGAGGATATACACCCCCACACTATCTTTATTTTTGATTGGTTATCAAAATTAGTTTTATTTTCATTAATTACGATTATTTTCTCTTCATCAATTACACTTAGAAAAATGCAAGGGTGTACGTCCCGAGATGCACATAATACTCTTTTCCACGCCAAACAAAGAATATCTATTAAAAATCATTCCAACTACATGGATCATACACACTCAAACTCAAAGTGATTGGTTTTCTAGACCATACACAATAATCAATATCAAGTATAACTTCAAAGAGCAAGAGAGAAAAGAGTACATCGTCGAGACTAGGAAAGGAATCAATGTTATGCCTCATAGTTGCTAAACTAAGTCTACAAAGATAATTAATGCTCAAATTGGAGAACATCACAAAATGGTCAAATATGAGATACAATCGCAGCAACAACAAAAAGTATAGCTATCCTATTTGGATCACATAACATCACATATTGATAACAGAATGATTAATCCGATCAACGTATGTCGCAATGCTAATACATCATCACAAAAGACAGCAATCTCAATCAAGATTACAATCAACAAAATTATCCTACATAATTAATCCTGATAAATTTTTTGAAGAATGAAAAAAATCATAAAAAATAAACAAATCATTAGTAGAGACGACTATAACTACAAACATCACAGACACAAAACAAAACACAAAACAAAATGCAAAAATCTTTATCGAGATATTATTCTACACCAAAACCCCACATAACAGTATATAGACAATGATCCATCAAACAATCAAAGCTGATTGAAAAACAATAAATGCTCATAACTAAAAAGAATCACCAAAACACAAAAGAAGGCAGAACTCTATAGCTATAAGGTAAGCTGCACCACAATTTTTCATAGCTAAACTTGAATTTTCAAAAAACTGAAACAAATCTGATCAAACAAGCAAAACCTATTGATAACAGTTATAACTACAAGCATCACAAACACACCAACAAAAGATATAAATCTCAATGACGCCAACAATTGACTAAAAGCCTGCAACAATCTCAATCGTAACTTCAAAGAACAGAAGAAAGTCTAAAAAACGTATGGATAACCAGTAGAAAAGCTGTTTCTTTGGTTTTTTATTTAGAAAGGGTAAGTTTGCTCAACCTTCCATGAGTTTTTGTCCATGAACACTAACTAGTAACTACCACATTACGATTTCCAAAATGTAAGTTCAATACCCTGACTTCTAACCCAAATTCTTATTGGTTGTGAACAACGTAATTATTAGCCTCGAAGTCATCGGAATCTAACGTAGGAAGAACCTGATATCAAACCCCGCCAGCCATTGAACAGAGGAGAAAAGCTACATCACCGCACCCACAAAAGATAACAGTTATAACTACAAGCATCACAAACACACCAACAAAAGATATAAATCTCAATGACGCCAACAATTGACTAA
>JAOVYX010016319.1:0-25072 GCA_035668315.1 Drosera spatulata | reverse complement strand
ATGTAATAAATAAGTAAACTTGTGGATCTAGTTTGATAATACTTTAAGTGTATTTTCATTTGGATTTATTCTAAACCAAGTTAAGTTGAATTGTCTGGCTAGGGTTTGTGGGACCCTAGCGGCAATAATGTCACGAGGGTTTTCAGAAAAGGACTTGAAAATCGGGGCATTACACTCTTAGTGTGAGCTTCCATGCATATAGATGATATCACGCTCTTATAGATATTATAGCAGATCAGAGGATCTATTTTGTTTAATGTAATAAGCGATTTGCATTGCTTCTGCTCCAATGATGTAACTAAACAGGTATTCGAAATTGTAAGCGATACATGTGGTTACTGATTATAGTTTCTTTGACTTCTATACCCCTACGGTTTATTCGGCCTTGTCACGGACTGGGTCCGTGATGGCATAACGCCCACGTGTCATCCGGTCCGAAAATTCGGGGGCGTCATAGGGTGGTATCAGAGCAGGGTTTTTGGGATAGATAAAACACGAAAGAATAAATAAGCCATATTTATAGGATTGCATATGCATCGAGTGTGAAAATGTTGTGGGGGTTAGGATGCAAGTTTTGGTAACTTCATCCTGTCAAATTGAGGAAGTACTTATATTTTTATTGTATTTCCCAGATGGATGTTGATGGTCGTATACCAGTATTGACTATACTTTCATGCATTCGTCCTATACCTGGGGGGATGGAGTTGCTACCGATACTGTATTTCATGGAGCACCATCTCATCCCGACGGCCATTGGGGATAACCCTCTGTTTCGTCATCCCATACTTCAGGCATGCGTCCTACTGCAGGTGCTTTAGGATACCGAGTGGTATTCCCGATATCGTGCCGCTTACACCCACCTACTAGTACACGGCGAGCCGAATAGTTTTTACCATTGGGAGGGTCAGTGGCACATGGCATTCCATATGTTGGCCACTATCCTACGGAGATATAGGGATAACTTTCCTCCACCTACTGGCACAAATACGGAGGGGAAGAGAGAGCAAGGTTAAGTCTACGCGCTTCGCGTGAGATCGAGGGATTCTGAGGAGCTATACCTGATCCGACCTATCGCGTGTTACGCTCTGAAGAGAAAGAGACTGGTAGATCCCGGAATAGCACCAGGGGATGACCTTATGGAGGTGTCAATCGCCCCGTCAGTGACCCAGACAGACTCTTCAGCAGCTGGGCCCTCGACAGCACCCTCGATAGCACCCTTGACAGTACCCATTATAGTGGCAGACCCCATACCAGCACCAGTGACAGTGCTAGAGCCGCAGCCTATACCGATAGTTGAGGCTGAGATGGGGGCAATTGGGGATGTAGCAGCAGTGGCAGAGCCAGAGACGCAGGTCGATCTAAACCCAGAAGCACAGGCTGATCCAAAACTAGAGGCGCAGGCTGAACCAGGAGCAGTTGCGGATCCCGAGGAGGATCCCGAAGAGGAGGATCCCGAGGAGGATCCAGAGGAAGAACCCGAGGAGGAGGTTCCCAAGAACGATCCTGAGGAGGAAGTTCCCGAGGTGGAGGTTCCTATTATTGAGGTCCTTGGAGAAGGGGAGGATGACGACCAGTTTGATTGGGGTTGGGACAATAATGAGGGTTGGCATGATGCTGAACCTCCGATTAGCCGGGAGGTGACTCCCGATGTAATGGCGGAGCTCTTCGTACATATAGTGTCGGACTCAAACTCAGATACAGACTCAGCCCTAATCCCAGCTCAGGACGTGGGTATAGATGGAGATACGGACTCCTACCCTGACTCTCCCCACGACCCTGACTCGGACTACCTTCCCGAGTTTGGCATTGACTCCGACTAGGATCAGCTCCTGGGTTATTTTAGTAATTGTAAAGTATCTATGTCTGTATGTACATATAAGCAGCTCATGGGACACTATTGTAGCATCTGGGTTAGAATAAGTTAACCTATGAGGAGTTGCTTTCGGTTTTACTAATAGACTCGGTAAAAGGACTGTCTAATTTATGAGGTTGAAAACAATCCTTCACTCTTCTTTTTGGTGTAGTCTAAAAAAGACATCTTTTACGGTGAATAAATGGAGTGAAATCTCTGAATACAAACTTGTTGTTTCGACATGCAAATGCTCTATCCTATTAATGGTGATGAATGCCAACGGTTGTCATACAGACATATCGCAAGAAGCAGTAAACATGTCCCAAGATGAGGCCGCGAACGAGTCATAGGAGGCTGGGAGCATGTCATCTCCTGACCTGAACATACCCATATAGGGGGCAACTAATAGTAATACTGTGCAAGATCCACCAGCCCCTAGCGCCCTTGAGCAATTGCTGGGGGAACTGATTAGAGAAAGGAGAAGGGATAACCCCTCCCAAGCACATGACGGCGATCACTATTCCCGTCGTATCCTGGCCTATAACCCTCCCCGATTCTTCGACATGGGCGATCCTGCACTATTAGAGGATTGGATCCGTGAAATGAGAAGCTGTTTGATTTGACTCAGTGTCCTGATCAGTGAAAGATACATTGTGCTGTCTACTATATGAAGGGAGAGACCGATGTCTGGTGATGCACGAAGGAAGAACGTGCCAAGGCACCAGAGTTTAATTGGCTACAGTTCACTGAGCTCGTCAGGAGTCGGTTTTACCCAGTTTCTTTGAGAGATCAGAAGGAAGAGGAGTTTAAGAAGCTTTTGCAGCGGGACATGACCGTCTATGAATATGCTGCAGAGTTCACTAGCCTGTTGCATTATCAACCGCCACACTGTCATTTGGACAGGGAAAAACAGTTGCAATTCATTGAAGGACTCAATTGGAGGATAGGGGACAAGGTAACAGGCCAGAAACACGCCTGTTATCAAGACCTGTATGATTGCGCTGCCAGCAGTGAATGGTACTTCAATGCCAAGGATGAGCATTTCGGTCGTTCGAAAAAGAAAAGGGATGATCGACGACCAGGCGCCGGCCCATCGCATGGGGGCATTAGTAGTTCGAACCACCAAATGGTTCCTTACAACCACTCGCCGCCAAGAAATCAAGCTGGGGGTGGAAGGTTTGACAATCAGCGCAGACAGTCCCAAGGCTCACGGGCAGGTTCAGGCGGATTTCAACAGTCCAGAGTTAGTACTCAGGGTAGGTCTACTACCAATATCAAGTGCTTTCAATATGGAAGGGTAGGATATATGACGAAGGATTGTCGGATCAATCCATGCCACGATTATGGGAAGCACGGTCACATCAGTAGGGACTACAGAAAGAGGAATGATAATCAGAGGAACACCAATCAGAGAACTGGGAATCAGAGAAATGACAACCGGGGGAATTACACCGAGAGGTCGGTTGCTGTTGTATGCCCTCAGGTGCATATGAATAGGGCAGAAACGTCCCAGCAAAAGCCACCTAATAAGCGAGTTTACATGATGAATCCTCAGGAGTCCCAACAAAGTGGAGCTACCGTGACCGGTTATCTCAAACTCTTTTCAAACAATATCTATACTTTGTTTGATTCGGGTGCAACACAATCTTTTATTTCTAAGTCATTTCTGAACAAGAATAACTTAGTACCAACAGAAATACAAAGGGGTATTCATATTGTGTTACCAACGGGGGAGGTTGTCGTGTGCGATCACGTTATGGCCCATGCTCCTATCGTCGTAGGAGAAGAGGAATGCCCAACCAATCTCATTGTTTTCGAGTTCCATGACTTTGATGTCATTTTAGGAATGAATTGGTTGGAAGGGCATAAAGCGGTCATCGACTGTAAAAAAAAAGATAATAACATGTAGGAGTCCTAAGGGAGGAAAGATTAGATATCACGGAGAGGGTTCAAAAGCAGAACTACAGTTGGTATCTGCCTTGTAGTCCGAAAACTGTTAAGAAAGGGATGTCACGGTTATCTCTATAGTTTAGAAGATTTGACTGATAAGGAGATGAATCTCTATGATATCCCAATAGCGCGAGATTTTCTTGACGTATTTCCGGATGAGATTCTCGGGATACCACCGGTAAGGAAAATTGACTTCGCTATCGATTTGGTGTCAGGTACAGCGCAAGTATCTAAGGCTCCATATAGAATGACGCCTGCGGAGTTGATGGAATTAAAAGGCCAACTGGAAGAGCTTCTTCAAAAGGGATATATCCGCCCTAGTGTGTCTCCATGGGGCGCACCGGTCTTACTTGTCAAGAAAAAGGACGGGAGTATGAGGCTTTGCATCGACTACCGCGAGTTGAACAAGCTTACCATCAAGAACCGTTATCCTTTGCCACGGATTGACGATCTCTTCGACCAACTACAGGAGGCAACGGTGTACTTGAAGATAGATCTTCGTTCTGGGTATCACCAACTACGTGTCCGACCCGACGATGTGTCAAAGATCGCATTTCGTACCCGTTATGGGCATTACGAATTCCTAGTGATGCCGTTTGGGCTTACCAATGCTCCAGCAGTCTTTATTGACACGATGAACCGAGTCTTTACGTCATATATTGACCGGTTTGTTGTGGTATTCATCGATGACATCTTGGTATACTCCAAGACACAACAAGATCACGAGGAACACCTTCAGACTATTCTCGAGACCTTACGATTCCACCAGTTGTATGCCAAACTCAAGAAATGCGAGTTTTGGTTGCAAAAAGTCACGTTTTTAGGGCATGTAATTTCTAGAGAAGGTATAAAGATAGACCCAAGGAAGATCGAGTCAGTGATTAATTAGACCAAGCCGACAAATGCCACAGAAGTACGAAGTTTTCTTGACTTGGTCGGATATTATCGCAAATTCGTTGAAGATTTTTCCAAGATCGCCATGCCTTTAACTAACTTGATACAGAAGACTCTTAAGTTCCTATGGACTGATAAGTGTGAAGAAGCATTCCTGGAACTTAAGAAGTGTCTCACATCAGCACCAGTACTCACCCTTCCTTCTGACGAGGAAGGATTCTGTATTTATAGTGATGCATCTGTTCAAAGTCTTGGGTGCGTACTTATACAGCATGACAAGGTGATTGCATATGCTTGAAGACAATTGAAGCCGTATGAGCGTAACTACCCTACTCACAACTTAGAATTGACAGCAGTGACATTTCCCTTAAAAATCTGGAGACACTATTTGTATGGAATTTCCTGCCAAATCTTCACCGACCACAAGAGCTTGAAGTACATTTTCACTCTGAAGGAGTTGAATATGCGTCAGAGGAGATGGTTGGAACTTCTTAAAGATTACGATCTGAACATCCAGTATCATCTTGAAAAGACGAACGTAGTAGCTGACACCTTGAGTTGAAAGGATAGAAAGGCACTTTACATTTGCTGAGAGTCACAGAGATGGAGTTGATTGATGACTTCTGTAAATTGGGTATAGAGATCCGTCCGACATCAAGTAACAATATACTTGCAAACCTGCAAGAGCAACCTACTCTTCAGGAAGAGATATTGCAAGCCCAAGAGGCAAATGAGCAGATGAGGAAGTTTAGGGAAGAGGCCCTACAAGGAAAAGCAAATGGTTTTGCGATTCATGAAGATGGTACCTTGAGGTTTCGGGGATGGCTCTGTGTGTCGAATGACGATGCCTTGAAGAGAAAAATCATGGAAGAGGCTCATCAAACCCCTTGTTCTGTTCACCCAGGAGGCAATAAGATATATCAAGATTTACGATAACGCTTCTGGTGGGGGAACATGAAAAGGAAAGTTACGGAGTTTGTGGCGAAATGTATTACTTGCCAGCAAGTTAAGATTGAGCATCAACAATCCGGAGGTTTACTACAACCCCTGGAAATTCCCACCTGGAAATGGGATTCAATCTCGATAGACTTCATAGTCGGTCTTCCAGTAATGACAAAAGGGATGAACTCTATCTGGGTGATTATGGACCGATTGACTAAGTCAGCATATTTTCTACAAATCAAAAACACTTGGAGTGTTAATCGTCTAACGGAAGAATATATAAGAGAAATAGTCAGACTACATGGAGCTCCAGAATCCATTGTTTCTGACAGAGATACAAGGTTTCAGGCGCATTTCTTGAAAGGCTTACAGAGGGTATTTGTAACGAAACTGAATTTCAGCTGCCTTTCATCCAGCTTAAGATGGACAAACAGAAAAAACAATCCAAACGCTAGAAGACATGTTACGATCATGTGTCTTAGACTTTCAAGGATCTTGGGATCGACATTTACCTTTGGTGGAATTCACTTACAACAACAGTTTTCATTCCAGTATCGATATGGCTCCGTACGAAGCCCTTTATGGAAGGAAGTGTAGAACGCCGCTTTACTGGGATGACATTAAGGATACGATAGTCATTGGGCCAAAGTCATTACGAGAGATGACAGAGGCTATCAAACGGATCAGAAATAGATTGAAGACGGCTCAAGATCGTCAAAAGTCGTACGCAGATGTGTGACGAAGGCTGCTCAAGTTTGATGAGGAGGATCATGTATTTCTGAAGGTTTCTCCCACGAAGGGCGTTATGCGATTTGGGAAGAAGGAAAAGTTAAGCCCACGCTACGTAGGACCTTATGAGGTTCTGGAACGGGTCGGGGAAGTTGCATACAAGCTTGCACTACCAATTGATGGTTCAGGCGTTTATAACGTATTTCATGTATCACAGCTGAGGAAATACATATCAGATACAAGCCATGTCATTCAACACGAGCCGATTATTCTGAAAGAGAATCTGACATACGAGGAGCAACCTCAGCAGATCTTAGATCGTCGTAAGAAGATCCTCAAAAACCATACTATTTCACTGGTGAAAGTCCTCTGGGCTAACCATCTGACCTCGGATCTATTTCCCAGTAACCCATCACTTGCACTTGTTCAAATTAGTTTCGGGGACGAAACTTCATAAACGTTGCGGGTGATGTAATACCCGAGAATTTTGGGAATTTAAAATTGTATATATAATATACGTACAGTACGTATCAAAATAAAGCGCGAATAAAAGACGTTACATATAACGTCACGAATTAAAATATAGTCGCGCACAAAGGTTATATATTTAATTCAAAGAAATATTTTGATTACTAAATCAAATATAAAGATGGAATATTTGGGATGGTTGGTTGAACGTGCCAATAAACATTACGAACGGATAACGTTACAACGTTATAACGTTATAAACGTTGCGCGTTAGGGCTAGCGATATTAATCCCAAAAATAATGGATTATGACTCGGGAGGTAATATTTTCGTATAAGGGATAAATCTATCGATGTAAATAAATTATCGATGGATTATTATTACGAAATTTGGGTAAATAGTGGATTGAATGAGACGTATCGTGGGACGGAACGTGGTATTAAGCCCACATGTACCTAACTTCTCCATTTCCCTCACCTTTCTCCCGCACTCATCCCTTCCACTTCCACCATATTCCACTCCCATCACCTGCCATCACCATACCAACCATCAACACCATCCGCCAGCCGCCGCCTACACCACCATCTTCAGCCACCATATCAAGCATCAAGGCATAAAGCATCATCATCATCGTCGTCGTCGTCATCTCGTCACCACTTCCTTATGCCATCAACCACATCACCACTGTCATCGTCATTTTCCGGCAGCAACTACAGCAAGGAGATGGGATAATAGCAGCAGGAAGCCGAGGGACGATAACCACATCGAGGAAATCAAACACGAATCAAACGAGGTAACCTCACTCGTCCGAGATGCCTCTTTTATTCGTTCTCACGATTCAAACACGTCCCGTGCATGTGTGGGATGTGTTTATGCTGTATTTGATGTGTATACAATGGTTTGGATGCGTTGTGGTGTGAATTAAGGGATCCGTGATGTCGAACAGAGAGTTTCCTGCGTGTTCTGGGCAGCGGAACAGTCGCGGCCGCCACCATCGTGGGTCGCGCCTGCGACGGAGGAAAAACTGGACCTTTGGCCAAACAGTTTCCTGCAAGTTCTGGGAAGCGGAACAGTCGCGCCCATGACGGGCCGGTGTCGCGCCCGCGATGGCCTTCTGGCCAAGAATTTGTCGATTTCGTGCATCAAACCTTAAATCTAAATGCGTATTTGAGATATATAACCCATACGCATGGAAATATAACATCAAACGTGCATATACGATCACGTTTGACATGTGATGGGGTATGTGAAGTCGAAATTAACTAGAATACACCCTTATAATGTATATATCCTCAAGGGAAATAAATGAAAGCGACCGCTAAACATTTAATAAAAAAAGAACGGGGGATGTGGAGCATAGTTACACTATCCATGTGAACTAATGAAAAGCAAACGAATAAGAAATATCGCCTCCTTGCACTGATAAGGACGGCATTGACATCCCTTATGGATCCATTGAATCGTTGGTCGTTTTTCTTGAAAATATTGAGAAGGTCGAACATGATGTCCCTTCTTTGATCCATTACGATCATCTGTTTTCCTTGAATAACCTTGGTGGCTTGAGATTGAGTCATTGCACTCCTGTATTGTCCTCTGAGTCATCGTCATGGATAAGAACTAGTTAGATAGCGATGGGCATCCCCCATCCTCTTCGCATGCATGCAGCGGCTTCTACGCCGTTGTGGCGGGACCACGGGTTGCTCTCTGCAGGGAGAACCAAATTATCTCAATGCAGACAAATGATACCTCTTTGAATGCGTACAAGAGGTGCAAGGCGACTCACAGAGTGGGCAGGTGCGAAAATGGAATCTACTGGGTAGCCCGAATGACGATTGACGATTGACATTTTATCTCTGTATTCTGAATCGGTCATATCCTTGGAGTTGTCGCTGCTTTTGAGTCGAGTCATGAACTCTGAATAAATGCAAAAGAAATGGATGACTCTTAAAAGCGATACAAAGACATATAAAGCAATGAGAAGCGATGTTGTTTGGTATGGCGCCCATATTTTTCTATATGTATAAAAATATTTTAGGGACTTTTGGTGGTCGCCATAGCCATTAGCTAAAGTTCCCTGTAATTGGGATTCATGCACCTGAGGTTGTTAAGCTTTATTAGCTCACGGTTATGTTTTTCAATTGCAGGTATGTCCCCAACAGCACTTGAAGGCTCTTAATGTGAGGTTGCATGCATATAGATGATATCACGCTCTTATGGATATTATAGCAAATCAGAGGATCTATTTTATTTAATGTAATAAGCGATCTGCATTGCTTCTGCTCCAATGATGTAACTAAACAGGTATTCGAAACTGTAAGCTATACATGTGGCTACTGTTTATAGTTTTCTTGACTTTTATACCCCTAAATCTCATTCGGTTTATTCGATCTTGTCACGTACTGGGTCCGTGACGGCATAACGCCCACGTGTCATTCGGCCCGGAAATCCGGGGGCGTTACATGTCAGTTTAAGGTGGACGACGAAGCGTTACACTCAAACTCGGGACCTGAAGGCAAGTGTTGGAATAAAATGATGGTGATCCAATGGGCTGAAGGTCCAATGAAAGGCCCAACATTATTAAGCCAAGGACCTATGAAGAAGTGACAAGTGGTATCTCATGGATGGCTAAATAAATCACCTCCTAAGGTAATGACAAATGTTCACCATATAAAGGGTGAATAGTATGTTATAAATAGCCTCATTTAGTATCCAAAGAGGTGACTTAAGCATCGGAGTCGGTCCTTGAGGATCACACCTCGGGTTCGATTAGCCGGGATTCTTGTTTCTGGTCCGTACAGATTTTCGCGTCAGAACCAATACCCAAAACATCACTAGTCCATTACAAAAGCACCCGAGCTTCGGAGCACAGGTCTAGCTATTAAACCAGGTCTTCAGAGTTCAGCAAAAACAGTAATTATTTTTTGATATCCACTGCAAATTTTTCTTATATTGTGGTACCTATTTGATTTTAATAATTCATATGCACAAAATTATAGTTCATACAGGTATGATATACAGTCCATAGAATCATTGCTTACAGTTTACGAAACCTAATGGGTACTAAAAACTAAGTGAAACTTCCATTAGATATTTTTGTGTAATTTCTCTATATACAAAATAAGAACTTTAGATAATTTCAAATTTCATATTATTCTCTCCGTCCCACAACTCTTGCAACAGTTTGATCAGAATCGATTTTTTATGTTTGCATTCAATTTGCTATAATTTTATTAGTATATTACTAGGATTTTTAATTATGGTGGTGGGTTTGATATGAAAGTATGAAAGAGAATCAGGGAGAAATTGATGAAATGTAGTGAGATATTATGGTTATTCTAATACAGTATGAAATTATTTCCAAATAAGAAAATAAAATAAGTGTTATAAGATTTGTGGGACAATCTAATAGAATAAGTGTTGCAAAAATTATGGAACGAAGAGAATACAATCATCTCACCAACAACTAGCCCGCCATAGCGCAACGCCAACGTTATTGATCTCAACCGCCCGATCCGCGATGCTTGATCCCCACCATCAACCGTCGTTGTTTGTCCCCATCCTCCACCAACCACCGCTATTCATTGTTATCGCACGTCGTCTTCTATATTCGCTTGTTGTCATTGCCCATCAAAACATCGTCCGACGTCGCAAGCGCCCGTCGCCACCATCACCCGCCAACGTTTTTACCTGTTGTTTTGAGCACTTATAATCGAATTGATTACACTTAAATGAAATTAGGTGTCATTATCCCTTTCCTACCAAACAACATTATGTCATGGTGTAATGGGAATATTTATCGAATGGATTAGTTGTGAGGGGATTAATAAGTCTTTATCCTATCTCATCCTATCCGAGTACCAAACGAAGCATAAATGCATAAGTTGTTAGTAGTAAAATATTTACACTAATTGTAGAAGGATAAACCACGCCTTTCGATTTCACATAAATAATTTTTTTTATACTTAGCGTTGTGAATGTAAAAATAACAACAAAGATTAGTTCAATAATTAACAATCTTTGGTTTTAATAATATAATTAAGGGTGCAACATCTCTTGATGATATCGAGAAACGATGACAATGTCACACTAGTTATTCAATATGAATAGCCCACGCATTAGTTGATTAAACCGATTTATGTCAATAAAAATAACATACCAACATAATTCTATCAAAGATAATGTTTTTTATGTCTTTATAAGATGTCCAATCTCTTACCACATGATTAGGGGAATGATTATTTATCACTAACATAACCGCTTTTTTAATTTACAAACATTGTTTTTTTATGAGATGAAGAGTGTTTTTTTTATAAAAAGAAAAAAAGAAAAGAAAAAAGAAAAAGCGTTTTTGACATATTATCCCTTTAAAACTTAAAAAAAAATTCTATATTGTCCCCTTGAAAACTCATAATTCCATATTATCCCTTTAAAACCTAAGGTCTTGGAATATTACCCACTTAAAACTTGAAAAAATTATCCAGAGATACACCTTGCAAAAATAATGACAAAAAGATACCCACTCCTTTTTGTTTCCCCGTAGATACCTCTTTTTAAAATAAATATTTGCTTTTATCAAAATATCCCACGATCACATATTAAATACCTAATTCTAATTTCTCCTATCTCATTCACTCCTTGCCGTCACCATCATATCACCCTTTGTCAACCACCCCTGCATCGTCGCCGCCTCCACCAACAAATCTCTGCCTCCCTCCCAAATCCTAACTCTCCAAGACCACCTTCTCACACGTTGCACCACCAATGTCAGCATCACCACAATCTGTTGATCCAATACTACTCTTATTCCTTCCACTATTGATCTTCATCAATTCGAATCTAGGGTTCCCGATCCATAATGATCTAATCTTTGATTCTTGATTTTGATGGATCATCATTGGATTTGATGGGAAAAGAGAACAAGATTACGGGAAAAAGAAGAACGAATCGAGCACAAGATTTTCCTCATCGTCGAAGCTAGGGGATGATGAATTCGAGGCGTGGACGAAGGAGGCGAGAGAGCACGAGAAGAGGTTCGGTAGTGAGCCGCGATCACGATCTACGTACTAATACCATTGACGAAGGCGATGTTAACGTACTGTTGTTATTGACGTACTTTTGTCATTGACGGGTGTGAGCCACGATCATGGTCGACGTACTTAAGCCATTGACGAATGCGATGTTAACGTACTGTTGTAATTGACGAAGAGTATGTTGACGTACTATTGTCATTGACGTATTGATGTTGACGTACTGTTATCATTGACGATTTTTTGTTAATGACAACGACGGCGATGGCATACTATTTCTGGTTAAAGATGGCCGTTTCGGATTAAGAACGACAAAAGAGATGACGTACTTTTCCTGATGAAAAGGCATATGACGACTGTTTCGACCTAAGGATGACGCACTAGTTTTGGTGAAATGGCTATCCCGCCAAGGTTTGCGACATACTGCACTTTTGTCGACGATAATTTTTTTACGATTTCCAATGATGGCAATGGGAAGTCTATGACGGCGGATGTAGTCGACGGTTTGTTTATGAAAATTAATTAGGTTTAAAATTAGTGTATGAATTTTGTAATGGTATAATTGTAATGAATTATTTTGGTGGTACTCCTTGAGAAGGAAATATTATGGTGGCATTTTTGAATAATTAAAACTCTATAGTGATAACTATTAAAAATTTTCCCTTAAAACTTACATAATTTTATTTCGTCCCCGTAAAAACTCCAATTTCATTTTTTCTCCCTTGAAAATCTATTATATGGGAATTTTATCTCCTTTGATCTCCTAATAAAAAGATTATGTTAAATCACCGATGTTAAATTTTTTTGACAAAAAATATGAAGAAAAAAACTACAACAAATTTCTCTCTCATTTTTTCTTATTTCTTCTTATCTAAACCGAATCTCTAACCTTATCTTACAAACTCATTTCCTCCACACGTCTCGACAGACCGTCGCTTATAGCAATCTGTCATCATAACGGAAATTTAGTTGTGCTTACGTTGAACATTCATCAATAAATATACATGTGATAATTATTTTACTGGAATTGTATTATATTTTGTTAGATTTATTTGAATTTTTAATTTTAAAAATAAAAATAAAAAGGATAACTAGGTGATATTTTTTAATAGGATATTATAAAAATGGGTCAAATATCCATGCGATAAATTTTTAATGGGTAGATGAAATTATTAACTTTGAATGAATAATATGAAATTATGTAATGTTTTAAGCGGATAATACAGAATTGTGAGTTTTTGAAGGATCATATCTAAAAAAACCAAAAAGAAAAAAAAAAAAGAAAACTTGGAAATTAATGGAAAGTATATAGTAGTAGTACTATATATGAGAACAGTAACAATACTTGGAAAGTATACCTAAGAAAATTAATTTCCTAAAACAATCCCTCGCACTTGCAGTAAGAAATTTATAGATCTCTTTTCCTTCTCAACAAATACATCCCATATCGTTTTACTTCACCTAATAAGTCATGCGATTAATATCATTCCCATCATAAGCACAGCAATACTAGAATATGTACCGCTCTATCAACAGCACAAAAAGTGTGCTATAACTCCAATGAGTGAATGAAGAAGAATCTTGTGGTGCCAAACTCCAAGAAAATTATAAGCCCAACACAAAGAAAAGCAAAAAACTTTGAAAACAAATGAATTTGCCCCCACAAACTGACAGGAACTGTGAGCTGTTCATCTGGGCAAAGCCATTAAAGGCACCCCAACTGCTTCAGTTTCCCATTTTTGGTGCCTGCTTTCATTGCTTTGCACATGCTTGCTCTCATTTCGTCAACTTCAATTCCTCACCAATTCATTCATCATTGTTGCGTACCTTTTTTTAATCACTTGAGATTTGGGTTTATTAGAAAGAAAAAAAAGGATATATTAAAATTCCATTATCTTTCTCACATTCTTGATTCTTCCATTATCTTCCTCAAATCTCAAAACCCTTTGGTTTATTTGGACCTCTCCTGTGCATGTGCCCATCAACCTTGGAATCTTCTTCTGGTGTCTGTGTATAGAAACTACTACACTTATAAAAATTGGGTCTTTGAGGGTTGCTTTGTGGTGGGATTTGAACTAATTTTTTGTCTTTAAGTTCCCGGCTCTGTATGTGACATGTTCTTGGTGAATCTGTGAGGTGGGTTTGGAATGAGAATTGGGTTTGGTTTGTGTGTTTGTCCTAATGGGGCAGATGATAGTTGGGAAAGTTTCCATTTTTGGCTGATTTGGTGATCTTTTAAGTAGATGTTTCAGTGTTCTTGATGGGTTTTTGAATTAGGGTTTGGCTGATCAAGGTGATTGATAAGGGGATTGGTTGAATTGTGATGTTATGTGAAAAGGGTATGTGAAACAGGTGATGAGTAGTTGATTTTGATGGGAATTGAAGGTTGAGAGATTGGTGTTTGATGTTGGTAGTTTTGGTGGAGTCGTGGTGAGTTTGGTGATTTAGTGTAAGGGGTCATAGATTTATGCTCTTTGGTGATTGTAAGTTTGCGTTTTAGATTCTTGGTACGTCGGCATTGTAGCTGAAATGGCTTGTATGAAGTTGGGATCGAAGACGGATGCGTTTCAGAGACGCGGGCAGGCGTGGTCGGTGCTTATATGCTTTAAATTAGTAATCTGTATGACTGTTTCTCTGTCTTGATCTGTTCAACAATGCTGTTGTTTAAGGTTCCTAGTTCATGTGCACTTGGCCGGTGTGTTTTGATGAGATCTGTTGTGTTGTGTTGATTTGGGGTTCAAGTCTTGCTTCTCTTGCTTCTGGTTTGATGTGTTAAAATGAATGATTGTGCTTGAAGAATGATGATTAGCCATAATTGGAATCAATGTGCGAGTATCAAAGATCAAAACTAACAAGATATCTGGCTTATTGGCATCAAAACGACTGTGTATTCATCTCTGTGGCATAAAGTTCCTAGAACCATAAGTGTGATATCTTCCATTTCATATGTTTTCGTTGTCTGATAATGTATTGCGGATCTGGTCTTCAGCCTTATCTGTTGGCTAATGTAGCGTGGGAGGGTGACATTATTCCTTGAGCAAAGCTATGTATTAGCAGCAAATTCTGAAAGTAGATCATGACTATCTATGACTGATTAGCATATCTAGTAGGTTTTGAAGATCATATTCTTTAAGAAATATGGGTGTCGTTTCAAGCGGTTTTCTGTGATCGATTATTTGGTTAATCTATGCTGTCCTATTTTGTTTGACCATATCAGAAGAGACTCTTTGCTCTCTCCAATTGCTGGTTATTGAAGTTTGCTGTGTGATTTTGTGATGCTAGGTTCTGCACTACGGGCCTCCCCAGTGACATCGTTGTTGAGGTCGGAGAGTTGACCTTTCATCTTCACAAGGTGCTTAGTAATCTGCTTTGCGTGTACATTACCATTTGATGCAGATCTTGATCATGTGGAAAAAACCGCTCTTAATTAAATGTATGCTCCATTCGCATTTCCAGTTCCCTTTGCTATCACGATGTGGAATCATAGAGAAGCTGGTCGCAGAAGCATCATCAGAAAACGTTGAGGAAGGCTGTCTCATACAGATACCGGATTTGCCCGGGGGAGCCAAAACCTTCGAATTGGTCGCCAAGTTCTGTTATGGGGTGAAGCTCGAACTCACAGCCTCTAATGTTGTGCCCCTCTCTTGTGCCGCTAACCACCTAGAGATGACCGAAGAGTATGGAGAAGACAATTTGATTTCGCAAACGGAGATGTTCCTGAATCAAGTAGTTCTTCACAACTGGAAGGACTCCTTGAGAGCTCTTCAAACATGCGAAGATGTAATATCCTATGCCGATGACCTTAACATCACAAAGAGATGCGTTGAGTCGCTGGCTGCCAAGGCGAGGACCGATCCTAATTTGTTTGGCTGGCCTGCGGAGCAGGGTGGACCGATGCAAAGCCCAGGTGGCAGTGTCTTGTGGAACGGAATAAGCACCGGCGCTAGACCAAAACACTCGAGTTCTGATTGGTGGTACGATGATGCATCGACTCTAAGTTTACCTCTATTCAAGAGACTGATATCAGCAATGGAAGCTCGTGGCATCAAACAAGAGATTATCGCAGGGTCCATTTCATACTACTGCAAAAGATACCTGCCTGGATTGAACCGACGTCAGGGTGCTGTAGGCGATTCTTCAACACGCCTGGCAGCTCTAGGAAGTGTCCCATCCGAAGATGATCAAAAGCTCTTGATTCAAGATATCGACCGACTGCTGCCTGCACAGAAAGGTCTAGTCTCTACAAAGTTTCTTTTCGGCCTGCTTCGTACGGCAATGATCCTTAAGGCAGATCCTGCTTGCATATCGAGCTTGGAGAAGAGGATAGGGTTGCAGTTAGATCAAGCTACTCTCGAGGATCTTCTCATGCCCACATTCTCTTACACGATGGAAACTCTGTACGACGTCGATTGTGTGCAGAGGATTCTCGACCACTTCTTGGCCACGGATCAGGCAGTGGCAGGTGGGGCTTCCCCGTGTTCGGTTGACAATGGTTTTGGGTCACTGTCGTTGACACCGATCACAATGGTGGCAAAGTTGATTGATGGATACCTTGCAGAAGTTGCTCCTGACATCAACCTGAAGCCTCCGAAGTTTCAGGCCCTTGCTGCGGTTGTACCTGAATATGCAAGACCATTGGATGATGGTCTTTATCGTGCAATTGATATTTTCTTAAAGGTAAAGACCCGAAACTAAACCACATCAGATTATCAGACCTTAAAAATTAAAAATAAAAAAAAAATAAAAAGCTTGAATGTCACTCTTTCTGTTCTAACATCGCCGTCTTTGGTTTGTCTAAACCGTCAAGTCACACGCGTGGTTACCAGAGTCTGAGAGAGAACAACTTTGCAGGCTCATGGACTGCCAGAAGCTATCCTTGGAAGCTTGCACCCATGCCGCCCAGAACGAGAGGCTTCCCCTAAGGGTCATTGTCCAAGTCCTCTTCTTCGAGCAACTGCAGCTCCGGAACTCCATAGCCGGCTGCTTCCTGGTCTCCGAGAACCTTGAGGGATCTAGACCACTCAGGGGTGGAGGAGGGTTGCCAGCGTCCGGCGAGGGAGGAGGTTGGACCACGACAGTGAGGGAGAACCAGGTCCTCAAGGTAGGGATGGACAACATGAGGATGCGAGTGTATGAGCTTGAAAAGGAGTGCTCCAACATGAAGCAAGAGATCGAGAAGTTGGGTCGTATGAAGGTTTCATCATCAGGTGCATGGGGAAACGTTCCAAAGAAGCTCGGCCTTAGTTTCAAGTCTCAGATGTGCAGTGCTCAAGAGGGGTCCGTTAGTAACCGGACTAGTATGAGCGGAAAGTCTGAGAAGACCAAGGCAAGACGCGGTAAGCATAAGAAAAACCAATAACTTTGCTTCCAGCTTCTCGGATCTACACAAATTCGGCACAGTTACATTGTCTGTTCCTTTTGCCATTGTTTTGAGTGTTTCATGTGGTCGCTTTGGAAGCTGAAGCGGCAAAGTTCATTGTCGTCTCAGTTTAGTTAACTTCACAAATAGCTCATGTTTATTTATCCTCTATTTATATGTATGTATGAAAGAAAAGTGAGTGAATCCACAGGTGTTGTTCCATTTATTTTGGTCGAAGAATTCTTGGATCTTTAGTCGTGTTTTGCCTTTCGTTTCGTGCATCGCCAAGGTTGGTTCCATATTTCAGTGTTACACACAGGTGATGTTCAGCCTTCTATGCAGTGTTGGCACGGCTCCTGGAATGTAGGTTTCAACACTGTACTTGTTGATGGAGTGTCTCAGATCACTTTCCGCGTGATTCTCTTCTTCTCCGTGTGAGTTTGTTTCTTCCCACGTTGTCCGTGACCTTTGCGCGTCTTGCTCCATGTGAGCATGATGGTTTTTTTGCGTTGCTCTTGGTATATGAGGAAGAAGAGAGCTCGGCTCGGGATGTGCAGAGAAGACGCAGGAGAGGCAGAGAGAAAGGAGAAGCAGGGGAGAAAGAAGAGGAGAGCAAAGGAAAAAGAGTGGCAGGGAGGTTGTGGTATTTTAATCACTTAAACACATTAAAATAAAGGTGTTTAATCACTTGTTACGAGTTCTTGGTATTCGTATTGTTTTTTTTATATTTCTTCATTTGATTAGTGGATTTTTTGTCGTTGATGACCGTATGTGGTTTTCCTCGCAAGGGTTGCCACGTAAAAATCTTTGTTTCATTAATTCTGCGTACTTGTTATTATTTATGTTGTAATTAAACAGACACGCTCCTAACAGTAGTAAAACCACTCGGGGGGAATTTTGCGGCAAAAGATATAGCATTATGCGGCCTGAGTTGTGGCGCTTCTTGTAGATGGCTCTGAGTTTATCCGTCTTTCCATCCCACTGGAATAGGAACTCATCATCCTGCAGCCTGGGATATATCTGTGGCTTGTATGTTGTAGACTCTAGGAACATGGCGTTAGCAAGCCTGGGTTCTGGCCTTCTGGGATGCAAAGAATCTACCTGATTCATTAGCTGCAGTGTCTATCACTCAGCAGGATCCTACCACTGCTCTCGAATTGGTTCAGTGTTGATGTATCTGTTCAATTGGTTTTCTGTTGCCACCGATTACTCCGTTAGCATGCACCATATATACTCGGAGGGACATAATAAGCTTATCACAGATCTCACTGGTCACTACTAATTTGTCATTCAGTCCCAAAAATATACTCTAGGGTTGTACATGGGTCGAGTCAAATCGGGTGTTGACGAACTCGGACTCAAACACTTACTGTTCACCTCGAGTCTGGGTTTATCTCGAACTCGTGTTGGAAAATGGGCACTGAGTTCGACCCGCATGACTACTCGCAAACTCACGAACCCCTAGACGAGTGGAAATCAAGTTAGTCGGACAACTCTGAACCTGAAATCAAACTCTGGTTTTGATACTAGAAAAGGATTTCACTATGTCATTTAATCAATTTTGACTTTATTTAGCATATTAGACAAACTTTTGCCAAGTAAATATTCAAATAAAAAAACAAATAATACAAAATATAATTAATCATATTAACAATATTGGAAAACAGGAGTAAAAATATATGTTACTTAATAAAAAATAAAAGAAATTATTTAAATATTTAAAACTTTTGAACCTGTTTGAATCGAACTTGAGTCGTTATCGAACTGACCTATTCGAGAACTGTTTGAGTCAGTGTCACGGATCTCACAAGCCTATCCTTCGGATTTCACAAACCGAAATTTTGAATTGAGTTCGGTGCGGTTAGGGGTGTCGTCGGGTCGGGTCGGGTCGGGTTTCACGAACTCGAACTCGAACTATCCAACGAACTACTTGACCTGCATACAGCTTTACTCTCTTCTTCCCAAATAAATTATTACTCTCTTCATTGTAGATAAATTACGATATGTCGACTTGATACGATTATTAAGGAGTTTTTTTGATTTTTTTACCTAAATGTCCTAGAGAGTGTGTATGTGTGTGGTGAGTGGGATTGTGAGTAAGTAAAGAGAAAAAAAGATAATAAAAGAGAAATTGAAATGATATAAAATAAGAATATTTTGTAAGAAATATGCTCTTATTCCGTTCACCTCTTTTGATCATTTTAAGGTTATCAATTATGAAAGTGTCACGTCCTTCGTCCCAAAATTCTTGCAGCAATTGATCGGACACGAGAATTTATGTGTGTATTAAAATATTATGGAATTTGGTTTAAAAAAGTGTTAGGAAAAATAATTCCTACGAAGAGGGAAGTATGGGAAGAGATAAAACAGTAAACAATATCGGTAACACATACGATACAAGATTAAACACAAATCCAATAGAACAATGGAATAAGAAGATGGAAATAGATATCGAAGACTTAGAGGCGTTGTATTCAACTCTCTTTTAAGATCTATTCGTCCTCTTTTCGTAAACACGAAGATCGTTTGGGATTTTTTACGAGCAACCTTCAAGATACAACTAAGTCTCTCGTTGGACACTGCAGGAAGCGATCCCGAAGACATCTCATTGGAATCGTCTTTGAAGTAGTTGAGAGAAACTGATATTGAAATGGTGGAGATTTCCTTCACGACATGAAGAAATGATGATTGTGATGATTCTTATGTACTTCAATCTGATTTAGAATATTGTATGTATAGTAAATACCATCCCAAACACAAGGGATACGACCATAGGTGAAATGTCACGAGATTTGCAGGGAAAAATCAGTTCAAAAACTGTTTTTGGTTGTGTCACAGGCCGTTACATTGTGTCCCCAAAAAGTTTACTTTCGGCAAAATAGGTCGTACAAAATGGGTCATAGCCCATGACCAAATCATAACGGGCCGTAACTAAGGCTTTTCTCACAAACTTGCTCTCGACATGTCAGTAACGGGCCGTAGATCCTGCTTTGCGCAAACTTTTGTGGTTCACTCTAACATTGCCCACTTGTTTGATTGTTGCTGAGCGGACATACACTACTTTAAGACACAAAACACTTAGAATTTAATTCTAAGTTCGTCCAAAAAGAATATACACATGTTTGGTGATCGTTGAGCATCATTTACCAATCTCAAACCCAAGCCCGGCCCGACATGGTTTGCACGCCCGTGTGTGTTTCCAAAACCCACTATGCCTTTCACTTTAAATCAAGAGAGATGCAACGGATAGCACTTTATAAATACTTACTTCACTTGCCACACCACCAATGTGAATAAAGGTTTCCAAACAAATCTTTTACTCCCTTACTTTCACCTATTCAAGTTTTTATATAAATTTGTTTCCATCACAATTCTTTCACATTTTATGTAACGTTTTAATGTAACATTTATGTCACATTATAGCAAAGCTCTAAAATCCCCCGCTTGGTTGAAAACTCCTTTACCGGATTAATCTGAGTCTTGTATGCGTAAAGATAGTTTATTTTCGCATTAACCTTAGTTAGTGTAAGTCCCTCAAAATCAAATCGATTTATTTGGTGTTCAAAGATTAAACTACTAAACCTTGTGATATGACTGGAGGTACCATACACATACAATTCTCCCAGCCCGATGAGAATTCCGTTCACCCAACACTTTTGTGGTCATGTGTATATACATTGAGGGTGTAAACCATAACATCCCATAAACAGCGGTACCACTTCTAGTTAATATAGGTGAGATTTTGCACCTCCGTTACTAGAACACATTTAATCTTATTAAGTGTTATAATAACTCAACCTTAAGAATGTAATGGAATCACATTGTCTATTCCTTTGGGACAACCTTGTGATAATACAACAACCGATCATACGATTTGTTTTTATCATATTAAACCCAAAGTAAGTTTGGGTTGGGTTATCATCGCTACCGGTTTAGATTGGAGCTTCATTCCTATTTAATTACTATTTACCCTCTATCGGATTAATAGGAGGATTAGTCAAATTTAGTGAATTGATTTTAGACAACAATCTCATGATACCAACGTGTATCAATTGTTTCATTTCATGTCTTCGACTTTATGAAGTCTAGACTTGTCATCATAAGGGCTATTTTATGTACTATTTTAGATGATTAACTATCATCTTGTAGTGATTCAAGAGTATGGAATCGTGACACTTACTAGTGTCTTTGAGTTTCAATTATAAGTATCATTCCCAACATGGAGTATGACTTTTCAACATCATGTCATGAAGTTCAAACTTCTCATTTCGAAGCTTTAACATTTGCAATATGATTGATAATGTTCAAACTTTCAACTTGAAATTCTTCTATTTTCTTATTTGAAGTAGGATAGATTACATGAACGCATTTAACTAATGTTTCAATCTTATGATTTCCGTTATTGAAAAATTTCTTGAAACTTGAAAATTTTACAGTATTTTGGATTTCACAAGTTTATGTATCATTCAAATCTTATTTACATACTTAAATCATTAATATCATTAATGTTTGATAATCTACAAATATTTCTCAAACAATACTTTGAACGTCATATTATGAAGAACAATTCTTTAATCATGACAATTTTCATATAAGAAATGTTCTTTGTTACATCATCTGAGTCATGACACTACAATTTTGATGCAATTGCCCTTGCTCGAACAAAACCCTACTTGAACCCTTCCCATTTCACTGTCTTCCTCTCCAAGACAACACAATCCCCCTTCCGAAATCGCTCCCAATTCTCAAATCCTCACATCTCCAATGGCGATCGCCGCTCTCCGATCCCGCATCGCCCCTCTCATCCTCCCCAAATCCACAACCACCGCCTCTCGATTCCCTCTCCTCCGATCCCGACCACTCTCCTCCGACGCCGCCGAATCGAACCGACAACCGCCGCCGCCGCCATCGGATAGTGCTGGACAAGAGACCGTCATCGGAGCAGCTGCGGTTGAAGGCGGACTCGGCGATGCGGATGCGGTTAAGGGAGGAGATCAGGCTGCTGGTGGAGCGGGGAAAGGAGGGAGTAAGGTTCTCAAGTATGCTGTCTATGCTGGATTGACTGGAGTTGCGGCGACCGCTGGTTATGTGACTTACGGTTTGTGGAAATCTTGTTGTTCTTGATGTTTGTTGAAGTTTTGATTCTGAAATGTGAAGTGACGGTTTGAGGTTTGGTTGTTTTGGTGTAGCGTTTACGTTGGAGGAGGTTGATGAGAAGACGAGAGAGTTTCGGGAGTCCGCAAAGAAGAGAAGCGTTGGAGATGATGCATCGGCCATCGAAGTGAGCATTGCTGTTTGTGTGTGTGTGTCCTGCTGTGATGTTTCGATGATTTGTGTCACGGTGAATTAGATTTCAGGATAGTTTAGGAAACATTTTTGAGGAACTTTGAGTTGGTATGTTGTAAGAGGGAAGGACGCTTGTTTAGTAGGGGATTTGTGTGAGGATGAATCTTGTTGGAGGATTACTCAAGTTTCATCATAAGTGCGTGCTGCTATAAACTAAATGAAATGAACTGGTTTTTTCTTATATGTTTGTGGTGTTTCTTGTGCAGAAAGCTCAGGCTTATCTTCGATCTGCTGCTATGACAGGTATGGGGTTGCATCCCTTTACACTAGCGGTTAGTTTTATTTTCTGTTGCTAATAGTTGAATTTATGATGATCGATGTTACAGGGTGGAATTGCTTTTGCTAGTTAAATATGTATAGTAGCATGGGTTCTTTCACCTTGTGGTGTGGAATCACTTGTTTGATTGATACAACATCTCATATACTTTGCGATTATTCTTATCTTTCATTCGAGGATGCAAGTGCGCACAAGCTATTATATCCTGATTCTTGTGTGTGGAAGATACAAGGTCTATAGGGTAAAGGTTAGTAGCTGATGATAATTCGTTATTGGTTTGACGTCATTGGTTTTAGTGTTTAGTGCAGTGCATCAACGTATTATATGGTTTGGAGATGTTTTGTTTGATGAAGACACTGGAGGTCCATCAAGTCAAAGAGATTAAGATTGAAGAAAAATAACCAACGGAGAGATCAAGACTTCATCCCAAAGGGTCGATAACTTATCAATTATGCTATAAATCTTTTTGTCTTGTAAACGATAAGACCAAGCACAAAGCCACTAGGTGTGCCAATTTTTAGTAAGCCTGTACCTGAGCTTAGGAAGTTGTGCCACACTCGTTTTGGGGTTCAAGAGTCTAGTGGAATGGCTGAGAATGGTGTGGATCAATTTGAGTAAATAGAACATGATCAATGACCATCAGTGATCTCAATGTGAAGTTGACTGACTCATGATTTGAAGGGGAAACACACAATAGCTACTTGTGTTGTGTCAAAGTTCTAGGCCTCCTGTAAACATATGGTCTGAGGAGACTGGTGGGAAAAACATAATGGCATGGTAGGATATTAAAGGATATCATTCACATGATCTTGCCATCATTGCCAAATTTTGAATTTCATATATTTGCTTTAAGTTATCTCAACCAATTGATATTTGTTGTTTGCTAAGTTTATACGATCGAGTCTATGCTATATCCATATAACACTTTCAACTTATATTTTCTTTTTGTGTCTGGTTTCTTTACTAGTACCCGCAAAGACAGTTGAGCTGTATCTGGACCTCAGAAAGTTTGTTGAGGATTATGTTCGAGTAAGTGTGTATAATATTGGAATTTCTGCTTCTCATTATTGTTTTTTATTGTGACCAAGTGAAGTTCTTATTGATGATTATAGGGTTTCACAGAACCGTCTTCAGATAAGCTTCTTCCCGATCTTCATCCTGCGGAGCAGCATGTGTTTACACTAGTTCTTGACCTGAATGAGACTTTGATACATTCTGACTGGAATGTAAGTTTTCTCTTCAGCAGTGTCATTTTGTTAGCGTTTTTCTCTTTACATAATCAGCACAAGAAATCTCCTGAACCCAGTAAGAAGAACAATAGAGCTTTGTTGGAGAAATATACCATGTACTAGGTTTTTTAACATCAAACCATCAACTGAAAGCTATATTATCTTTTGCATCTTTATATTTATCTGCTATTTATATTTAATTTATGATATATGGAAAGATTGCCGACTCACGAAACCAGGGGCCTTGTGTGCTAGTGGCCTAGGAATGTTAGGACCTCTAGGCTTGATCTATTTTGCAAATTCAACAACAATATAGCGGTGGCCTTAATCACTATGTTGTTAAAATGTTGCTATATTGCCCAAGAAGCCATAAGCTGGCACATATCTTTGATCTATCCAGTCTTCTGCAATATATATAGCTGAGGCATCCCAAGTCATTTGGAATCTTTCCTTATCTTTCTTGCTCATGTTCTATCGGATCTCCTTGTCAAAATAGTTGTGCTGTTTAGCACTCATCTCATATTGCTAATGATTCTCTTGGACTAGTAGTTGCCAATAGTTGTTGCACGCAATGTCTTATAAAATCGAGGAGAAAGAAATGAAGAAAGTTTGCTAACCTTTTATTGGAGATTGAACTGCAACTTATAATTTTTATGAATGCAAAAGACCTCATTGTGCAACACATGAGCATTCTTTTTGTTTTCAAGTTTTCTGACTCTAATGACGTGCTTCCATGTTTAATTCTAAAGCGTGAAAGGGGGTGGAGAACCTTCAAAAGGCCTGGTGTCAATGATTTTCTTGAACATCTAGCCAAGTTTTATGAAATTGTGCTGTACACTGATCAACCGAGCATGGTAATCTCTTTTTAATTTTCGCAGTCCATCTTGTATTCTTCCCTTCTCTTCTTTTCCCTTTTCCTTACAAATTTGGAATTCAATGTGGCAATGCAGTATGTGGATCCTGTTATTGACAGATTGGATGAGAAACATTGCATTCGGTA